>SJYC01091002.1:0-28911 GCA_006408675.1 Madoqua kirkii
TCATTATATCTACTGTGGGCAAGAATCCTTTAGAAGAAATGGAGTATCCATCACAGTCAACAAAACAGTCTGAAATGCAGTACTTGGATGCAATCTCAAAAATGGCAGAATGATCTTTGTTTGTTTCCAAGGCAAACCATTCAACATCACAGTAATCCAAGTCTATGCCTTGACCAGTAATGCTGAAGAAGCTGAAGTCGAATGGTTCTTTGAAGACCTACAAGACCTTCTAGAACTAACTCCCAGAAAGGATGTCCTTTTCATTATAGAGGACTGCAGTACACAAATAGGAAGTCAAGAAATACCTGGAGTAAAAGGCAAATTTGGGCTTGGAATACAGAATGAACAGGGCAAAGGCTAATAGAGTTTTGCCAAGAGAATGTACTGGTCATAGCAAACACTCTCTTCCAACAACACAAGAGAAGACTCTACACATGGACATCACCGTATGGTCAATACTGAAATCAGACTGATTAGATTCTTTGCAACCAAAGATGGAGAAGCTCTATACAGTCAGCAAAAACAAGACCAGGGCTGACTGTGGCTCAGATCATAAACTCCTTATTGCCAAATTCAGAATTAAAGAAAGTAGAGATAACCACTAGACCATTTAGGTATGACCTAAATCAAATCCCTTACAGTGGAAATGACAAATAGATTCAAGGGACTAGATCTGATAGACAGAGTGCCTGAAGAACTATGCACAGAGGTTCATGACATTGTACAGGACAGGGATTAAGACCATCTCCAAGAAAAAGAAATGCAAAAAGGCTAAATGGTTGTCTGAGGAGGCCTTACAAACAGCTATGAAAAGAAGAGAAGAAAAAGGCAAAGGAGAAAAGGAAAGATATATCCATTTGAATGCAGACTTCCAAAGAATAGCAAGGAGAGATAAAGCCTTCCTCAGGGATCAGTACAAAGAAATAGAGGAAAACAATAGAATGGGAAACACTAGAGATCTCTTTAAGAAAATTAGAGATACCAGAGGAACTTTTCATGCAAAGATGGGCTTGATAAAGGACAGAAATGGTATGGACCTAACAGAAGCAGAAGATATTAAGAAGAGGTGGCATGAATACACAGAAGAACTATACAAAAAAGATCTTCACAGCCCAGATAGTCATGATGGTGTGATCACTCATTTAGAGCCAGACATCCTAGAATGTGAAGTCAAGTGGGCCTTAGGAAGCATCACTACAAACAAAGCTAGTGGAGGTGATGGAATTCCAGTTGAGCTATTTCAGATCTAAAAGATGATGCTGTGAAAGTGCTGCACTCAATATGCCAGCAAATTTGAAAAACTCAGCAGTGGCCACAGGACTGGAAAAGGTCAGTTTTCATTCCAATCCCAAAGAAAGGTAATGCCAAAGAATGCTCAAACTACTGCATAATTACATTCATCTTACGTGCTAGCAAAGTAATGCTCAAAATTCTCCAAGCCATGCTTCAGTGGTATGTAAACCATGAACTTCTGATGTTCAAGCTGGATTTAGAAAAAGCAGAGGAACCAGAGATCAAATTGCCAATATCCACTGGATCGTCGAAAAAGCAAGAGAGTTCCAGAAAAACATCTGGTTTAGTCATTTAGTCATGTCTGACTCTTGTGACCCCACGGACATCCCACGCTCATGGGATTCTCCAGGCAAGAGTACTGGAGTGGGTTGCCGTTGCCTTCTCCAGGGGACCTTCCCGACCCAGGAATTGAATCAGGGTCTCCTTCTGTTTTATTGACTATGCCAAAGCCTTTGACTGTGTGGATCACAACAAACTGTGGAAAATTCTTAAAGAGATGGGAATACCAGACCATCTGACCTGCCTCCTGAGAAATCTGTATGCAAGTCAAGAAGCAAGTTAGAACTGGACATGGAACAACGGACCGGTTCAAAATAGGGAAAGGAATACGTCAAGGCTGTATATTGTCACCCTGCTTATTTATCTTCTGTGCAGAGTGTGTGATATGAAATGCTGGGCTGAATGAAGCACAAGCTGGAATCAAGATTGCTGGGAGAAATAACAACCTCAGATATGCAGATGACACCACCTTTATAGCAGAATGTGAAGAAGAATTGAAGAGCCTCTGATGAAAGTAAAAGAGGAGAGTGGAAAAGTTGGCTTAAAACTAAACATTCAAAAAACTAAGAACATGGCATCTGGTGCCATCACTTCATTGCAAATAGATGGGGAAACAGTGGGGTCTCCAGAATCACTGCAGATGGTGACTGCAACCACAAAATTAAAAAATGCTTGCTCCTTGGAAGAAAAGTTATGACCAGCTTAGCTTATTAAAAAGCAGAGACATTACTTTGCCAACAAAGGTCTGTCTAGTCAAAGCTATGGTTTTTTCAGTAGTCATGTATGGATGTCAGAGTTGGAATATAAAGAAAGCTGGGCACTGAAAAATTGATGCTTTTGAATGGTTGTGTTGGAGAAGACTCTTGAGAGTCCTTTGGACTGCAAGGAGATTCAACCACTCCATCCTAAAAGTCCTAAATATTCATTGGAAGGACTGATGCTGAAGCTGAAACTCCAATACTCTGGCCACCTGATGTGAAGAACTGACTCATTTGAGAAGACTCTGATGCTGGGAAAGATTGAAGGCAGGAGGAGAAGGGAATGACTGAGGATGAGATGGCTGGATGGCATCACCGACCCAATGGACATGACTTTGAGTAGACTCCAGGAGTTGGTGATGGACAGGGAGGCCTGGTGTGCTGCAGTCCATGGGGTCAATGAGTCAGACACGACTGAGTGACTGAACTGAATTGATGGGCTTCCCAGGTGGCTCTAGTGATAAAGAGACTGCCTGCCAATGCCGGAGACTTAAGAGATGCTGCTTTAGCCCCTGGGTGGAAAAGATCCTCTGGAGTAGGAAATGGCAACTTGCTCCAGTACTTTTGCCTGGATAATCCCATGGACAGGAGAGCCTGGCGTGCTGCAGTCCATAGGGCTGCAAAGAGGGGGACATGACTAAGGCAACTTAGGATAGGTGCAACTTAGAGGTAGGTGGCAAGGATGTGCCAGCCAAGGAGAATCTGTAAACATAATTCCTAAATCTTAATTGTACCCTGTTTTAATTAAGTTATTAGTGTGAGTTTTGCATAATTCTTCCCTTTTATGACCCACGGTGAATAGTCTATCTCCTGATACCTTAAATGCTGGATTCATGTTTATATATTATTGATTGACAGACTGATACAAATGATAAACATTAATCCTTTGGTCATTGACGTAGAAAATCATGACCTTTAATTCTTATCAGTAGCAAATAACTATACCTGCTTCCAAGTTTATGTAAAAGAAGGCTGCATGAAAGTAACAATTTCCAAGAATCCATTTTATTTTCTGAATTCTAAGTCACCTGTCATTTTTGCCATAAATTCTTTGAGGCATGAAATAGCCTGTCAGTTGTCTATTGCTCTCAAAGTTAATGAATGGTTATCAATTTATCATGGGTAATAACCTAACTGCAAATTGTAAAGAAGGCATTCTATCACTTCCTAGCATTTTTGCCTCAAGGCTATGTCTGCCTTTTCCAGAGGATGTAGAGGCTCAGTGTTCCCAAAGCTTTCAACAGTACACATTTCTTACTTGAAAACCTCTTTACACTTGGTAATGGGGCCATGAAATATTAGCTGTTTATATCTTGTTTTTTTGGAATAGATTTTGTATAAATAAAATTTCTTGATGTAGGATGTGATAGTTTTACATCGAAGCAGTATAGCATTATAGTTTTAGAGATATGTAGTTTTATTTCTAATTCACATTCCAATCATTCATTACAAGTACAGTGTAGTGATGTTCCAGCTTTGTAGCCTCTTGGTTAGGCAGTTAATGATTGGAAAAACAGGATTGTTTCAAGGAACCTTACTTTTTAAAGGCATGCCGTTTTCTTTTACCACCGACAAAGACAAAGAACTCTGTAACATGAGCTCTTTTAGATCAAGGACTTGGATTTGACTGTCTATTTATTTAAAAGCACAATAAACCGAGTCCACATCTTACTCAACCTCACATTTCAGGCACTGAGTGGAGTATGGAAACTCAGTCCATATTTGTGGAATTAAAGTGAGTCATCACCTGTGCTTCCTCAAGCCTGAGTTATCTTGGGGATGGGAGGATGCTGATTTAATCTCATCACCAGTTTTTATCCTAGCAGTATAAGCAGAGGTGACTACATAGCTACATGTGCTTATTTTCGGTTACAAACTCAAGAATTTCAGAATGAGCTGCCCTCAGAACTTGCTTCCAGTCCTGTAACAGGCTTTATATAAGATTTCCTTGAATGTTTTCATCTATTTAATTTTGGTTCATTCAGTTGGCGCTTAGCATAGTGGCTTGCGAATATAATTGTGATTAAGTTAATTAGTTAGTATGCCTTGTTAGGTGGGAGAATAGACATTACTGAGATTTCTTTAAGGTGTTAGAATGTTTTCAAGAATCTCTGATCAGTTATTACCATTGTAGTAGATTATTTTACCTGTGTCTGTTTAGAAAGCTTCAGATGCTTTTAGCTTCTGAAAGTTAGAGGAAGTAAACTGTTCTGATCGACTGCTTCTTGTGTGCATATTCCTAAGACATCTATGAGAAAGCAGAGAGAGAATTAGATTGCCTGATCCATCTCTTGTATTGTTTTGTTCTCTTCCTGTGTTTATTCTGTCTCCCCAACCGTGAAACAGGTATTTGTCTTGATGGAACCGTATCTTACATTTTATTATAACTGCTGCAGAGCTGTGCACATAGTAGGAACCCTCTAAATTATTGATGGGTTGCTTAGCTGATTGATGAGTTAAGGGAGTATCCTTGACAATGAAAGCATCTCCACCACCTCAGTGCATGACAGTTTCTTCATGATTGTGTATCTGTCTTGGAATCCCAGGTTCTCTCGTCGGCTGATTTCATATTGAAATGACCCTTGTTTTTCGGGGAGTGTATTTCTATATACTCGCTCAGGATTTCTCTTTTTGCCTGTGAACAGTGTACTCACATATGCTCTAATGTGAGGCAGCTGGTCTGAAGCAGCTGCCTTCATCTTGGCATTGACGGCCTTCACCAAGGTCTTTCATGGAAGAGGAGCCAGTGGGAAGATCTGTGGTTACGGTTCCCTCAGATTCCCTCCCCATCTCCTTGTTCGAGATTTGGTGCTTAGTTGGTTGATAAAAGTGTGGACTGTTGTGCACACACAGTTGAGGCTTGCTGATGATGTGCTGAAAAGTCACTTTGGATCCCATCCCTGGGCTTCCCTGCTGTTGGTGTGTGCTTGGTTGCTCACTTGTGTCTGACTGTTCGTGGCCCCATGAACTGTAACCCACCAGGCTCTTCTGTCCATTGAATTCTCCAGGCAAGAATACTGGAGTGGGTTGCCGTTTCCTCCTCTAGGGGATCTTCCTAAGCCAGGGAGTGAACCTGATTCTCCTGCATTGGCAGCTGGATTCTTTACCACTGGCGCCACCTGGGAAGCTGCTCCACCACCACCACCATAACATTTTGCATTTTCCAGTTATGTTAAGGAAAAAGTCACCTATTGCTGTTTTGCTAAGGGTTAAAAATCAGGAGTGGTTTTATAATTTTTTCATAAACATGTTTGATGTATACTGACATGGTCATTAACTTTTGTTTTTTGACCTGTGTGTGGGGTTATTATTTATATGGGTAAACTTAATGTTTAATAACCCTTCTATTCCTAGAGTGAACATTTTGTGCTCATAGCATATCTTTCATTTAACATATCCCTGAGTTCTTTTGGGCATCACTTTTAGAGTTTTTACAGTAGTTTTTATTATGTTATTTGGCAGATTTTGGTGTCAGTGTGATGCTGGAAATATTTGACAGTTTTCCTTCTTTCTCTGGGCTTCCCTGGTGGCTCAGGCGGTAAAGCGTCTGTCTACAATGTGAGAGACCTGGGTTCGATCCCTGGGTTGGGAAGATTCCCTGGAGAAGGAAATGGCAACCCACTCCAGTACTCTTGTCTTGAAAATCCCATGGATGGAGGAGCCTGGTGCAGGCTCCTATGTAGCTTCTTTCTCCATACCCTAGAAAAATTTAACTTGTATTATTTCTTCATTTAAAATTAAAAAAAATGTTATATTAGGAAGGGAACTGAGAGATTTCGTCTGGTTGTCTTAATTTCACAGATGAAGACCCAGTGGCTTGTTTATAGCTGCTCAGTGGCAGCTGCGTGGGATGTGGAATTAGGGCTGCGCTGCAGAGGTGAGGACTGTTTCTTGTAGCTCAGTCGGTAAAGAATCTGCCTGCAATGCTGGAGACTCAGGTTCGATTCCTGGGTGAGAAAGATACCCTGGAGAAGGAAATGGCAACCCACTCCAGTATTCTTGCCTGGAGAATCCTATGGACAGAGAAGCCTGGCAGGCTACAGTCCATGGGGTTGCAAGAGTTGGACATGACTTAGCGACTAAACCATCACTGTAGAGGTGAGGAAATAACATTTACTGAGCGTTTACTTAGGTGTTTAAAACCAATAGCATAGTTTTGATGTACTCATTAGATGTGGGTTTGCTTATTTGAACATCAGGGTAAAAATCATTATTTTTTAGAAGCAGACTGTTTACAAGAGCAGTTTTAGATTCATAGCAAAGTTGAGTGGAACATACGGAGCCCTCATATACCTCCTACCCCCACACATGCACAGGCTCCCCACTGTCAACATCCCCCACCAGAGTGGTGCACTTGTTACCACTGAGGAGCTCACACTGACACATCATTATCGTCTGGAGTCCATCGTTTACATTAGGGTTGAACATTCCATGGGTTTTGACAAATGTATAACCACATGTATCCACTAATAAAATACCACACAGAGTCGTTTCGCTGCCCTAAAAATCCTGTGCTCTGCCTGTCAGTGTCTCCTTCCTCCCAACCCCTTGTGGCTGCTGATTTTTTCTTTTTCTATCTCTATAGCTTTGCCCTTTTCAGAATGTAATATAGCTGGAATCATATACGTAGCCTTTTCTGACTAGCTTCTTTTACTTTGTATAACATGTATTTAAGGTTCTTTTATGTCTTTTCAATGGCTTGATAGTTGCATCTGTGTGTGTGTGTGCATGCATGCATGTTGAATAATACTCCATGGCCTGGATAAAATTCTGTTGGCTTTGGATGGCTGAATGCCTTTATTGAAGATCATGTCTCAGTCTTCTTTTAATCCTTAGAATCTAGTCAGTCAGCTTACAGATGTTTACTGAAAGCTGCTGCTGCTGCTGCTGCTGCGTCGCTTCAGTTGTGTCTGACTGTGCGACCCCATTATATTAGGTCTCCCCTGGTGGCTCAGTGGTATAGAATCCAGCTGCAGTGTAGGAACTGCAGGAGACCTGGGTTCTATCCTTGGGTCAGAAAGATCCCCTGGAGGAGAGCATGGCAACCCACTCCAGTATTCTTGCCTGGGCAATCCCATGGACAGAGGAGCCTGGCGGGCTACAGTCCATAGGGTTGCAAAGTTGGATACAACTGAAGTGACTGAGCGCGCATAAACAAAGTATATTGTCACTCTTCTTGACTCTAGTGATACCGCAGTGATCAAAACAGTCATGATCTTTGCCTGTCCTCATGGAACCTGGCATAATTTCCAGAACCTAGCAGGTGCCTGGTTACTGTGATTGAAATGTGTTTGCTCATGGTCCCCCAACCCAGTTGGAAATTTTGTTTGCCGTCATGGTAATGTTCATTTATTTCCACTAGGTGGCGGTAGTGTCATGTAGCCAGAGCAGTTTGCCCCATAATTGTCACTTAATTGTTTGCTTATAAATATACTTCTCTTTATAATAAGTAAAATTTAAATCTGTTTATATTAATTAGAATGTAATTACTAATTAAAATGAGGACTTTTAACACACATTTCCCATGAATTCCAGTAAGTAAAATTCCTCGTTTTCTTAAGTTTGTCTTTTGTTTAATAATGAAACATTTGTTGGGATTCAGCTACGTGCAGGGCATTGTACTATTGTTGGGGATTTAGAATTGAATACAATTTCCTTTTTGTCTTTGACATGTCACAGTTTGATGAAAGAGATAGGAAAAGAGATTCAAACTTACAGTGAAATGTGTACGTGTCAAGTGTACCATTAGTTGAGTGTTGACAAATGTATATATATGTGAAAGAAAGTTAGTCGCTGAGTTGTGCCCTATTCTTTGTGAGCCCTGTGGATTGTACCTGCCAGGCTTCTCTGTCTGCGGAATTCTCCAGGCAAGGATACTGGAGTGGGTGGCCATGCCCTTCTCCAGGGGATCTTCCCGACCCAGAGATTGAACCCGGGTCTCCTGCATTGCAGGCAGATTCTTTACCATTTGAGCCACCAGGGAAGCCCGAAAGACGTATATACACGTGTTTAAACCCAAATCCCTATCAAGTTATAGATCATTACCATCTTGGAGTGGCTATTTGTAAGGGCCATGTATAGGCTGAGTTAACAGAAGAAACCAGCTGAAAGAGAAGTGAGGTGATCAAACCAAGCATTTCCTGAGAGAGTAGTAACCTGGTTTCTTGAATTACTGCTTATTAATTTAAATTCAGCCCTTTCAGTCCTAGACGTCCTTTGGATCTGTGTGTGGGGTCTGCATGAGCTGGTTTTGGTGGTTTTCTGTCACTTGCAGTCACAGCATCACGTCCATGCTGTCCTTAGCTTTCTAAAATGAGGGACTTGGCACCATAGTGCTAATAACGTAACTTAGAAACAGAAAATAACTACCAACCGTAGCAGCAGGTTATTGAATCACAGAGTTAGGTGTTTCAGTGCTGAAAACTGTAGCCTAATCAAAGCAGCTAACTTCATTGAGGACTTATTCTGTGCCAGGCACTGTTCCTTTTTGCGTTCATCATCTCTTTTTAGGGCAGTTAGCAGTAGGTGGTTCCTGTTCCCTCAGTCGGGAACATTGGCAAGGAAACTGATGTTCAAAGAAATTACAGAACTTCCATAAGATCATAGCTAGAGCAGTCAGATCTTGAAACCCAGGTTTCTTTGGTTCCAAAGCAGCTGCCCCCGCCCAGTGCGGCCCACCCCCCCAGCCCCTGCCTCACAATATATCATAATGTCTTAGAAGAAGGGATTTTTAAGATATGGAGCAGAAACACCACAAGAATAAAATGAAGACCTCAACTCCTTTTATCCTAGTTGTGAAAGTAAATGAAGACCAAGCAAATGAGAGCAACCAATGGTTATTCATTTAGTGCTTGCTATAACAAGGAAGTCAACCATGCTTGTATCTGTCAGAGATTCAAAGGCAAACAGGGGAGTGGGAAACCTTGATAGCGGAAAGGAAGGCTCAGGTGTGCCTTGAACCTGAATGCAGACTATTTGTGTGCGGAAGCTGTAGGCAGGCTAATTAGAAGCAGGTCATCATATGCGGTTGGCCTTCCCAGGTGGCTCAGTGGTAAAGAATCTGCCTGCCAATACAGCTCGATCCCTGGGTTGGGAAGATCCCCTGGAGAAGAAAATGGCAACCCACTCCAGTAGTCTTGCCTAGGAAATCTCATGGGCAGAGGAGCCTGGTGAGCTCTAGTCCGTGGGGTTGCAAAGAGTTGGACGTGACTTAAGAGCAGCATGTGCTACATTCTCTGGCAAGTGTCGTGAGAGATGAAGCAGGGGAGGCCGGGCCAGTTTGACTGTAAAACTCACGTTCAAGTAAACTTTGTGTTCTGTTCATTTTACCTCAATAAAAACCAACCAACCAAACAACAACAGCAAACTAAAACTGTATGAGTTTCCTAGGGCTGCCTTAACAAATTAATACAAATTCGATAACTTCAAGGAAAGATGTCTTTCCTCATAGCTTTGCAGGCTAGCAGTCTGAAATCAAGGTTTGGCAGGGCTTTCTGAAACATTGTATTGAGAAACCCTTTCTTGACTCTTCCTAGCCTCTGGTGCTCCCAGAAATTCATGGCGTTTTTGGCTCCACAGTTCTCCTATCTGCCCGTGTTGTCGGCTTTCTTCCCATATGCCTGTGTCTTCTCTGTATGTTCTTATAAGGACACCAGTCACTGGGTTTAGCGCCCACCTAATCCAGTATGACTGCATCCTAACTAATGACATCTGCAAAGACACTGCTTCCAAATAAGGTCACATTCTGAGGTTCTGGGTGGCCGTGAGTTTTGGGGCACACCATTCACTCCAGTACAACACCTTTGTGAAAAGCCACTTGACTGTATACAAGAGTCTGTTTGGGGGCTGTGCTGTTCCTTTGGTGTATATATCTGTCTTTATGTCAACAGTGTACTGTCTTGATTACTCTAACTTTGGAGTAAGTGTTGGCATCAGATAGTGTGAGTTCTCCAAGTTCATTCTTTATAAAAATTGTTTAGGTCCTGTGCTTTTCCGTATACATCTTAGAATCCGTTTGTCAATTTCTCTACAGGAGCGTGCAGGAGGTATTCCTTGGCTTGTGGGTGCATGACTTCAGTCTCTGTCTCCATCTTCATGTGGCCTTCTTTTCTCTCTGTCTTCTTTTCTTCTGCCTCTTGTAAGGACAGTTGTCACTAGATTTAGGGCCGACCCAGGTAATTCCAGTCTGAGCTCATCTCCTGATCCTTAACCTCTTTATATTTGCAAATATCCTTCTTCCAAATAAGGTGGGTTTCACAAGTTCCTGGGGTTAGGACATGTTCATATTTTTTTAAACCCACTCTAAGAACCGTGCTCAGTCTCCAGCTTAAAAAATTGTATCCTTATGATAAAATGCAAAACAAGGGACTTCTCTGGCGAGCCAGTGGTTAAGACTCTATGCTTTTGCTGCAGGTGGGGGAGCCTGGTTGGGGGAAATAAGATCCCACATGCTGTGTGGTCCAAGGAGGGGAAAAATACAAATCAAAATCAAATACAAAAATACAAAATCAAATACAAAGCGAAAACAAATCATAGTTATACACTGAGTATATGATGAATGTCAGGATTCGTTGTTTTCTGATCTTACATCCTGCAACTACCCCCAGCTTACTGGACTCCAGCCACACTGCCTTCGTGCTGATCTTCAAACATTCCAGGCAGGCCTCTTGCTCTGTTCCCAGGGCTGGGGTTTCTCAGCCTCCAGATGCTACAAGCTACTCAGTCAAATTCATCTGAGTCTCTGCCTCATGTTATTTCTTTGGAGGGGTTTCTCTCTACTCTAAATACCAACTCTCTACATTTTTCATCCCATACACTGCTTTATTTTTCTCCTAAGCACTTACCCCCATCTGATATATTACATAGTTATTTTTCTTTCTGTTCCTGTCTTCATAAATAATAACGTAAGCCCCATGGTAGTAGGGACTCTATTGTTCTTTAATGTATCCCCCACACTTAAAAAGGCATCTGGCACATGGTTAATACTTCAGAGAAGTTTTTGAAATAATTTGTATGAATGAGTAGGTGATTTTCTTCAGTAGAGAAATAACCTTAAAAAAAACGGTGACTTTAATCATACTGTATTAAAACTCAGATTTAAAAAAAAACAGCAGCTTAAAGAATTTGCTAAAAATTTGGAGCAATTTGAGTATTAAGAAAGAAGAAGAAATCTGATTGTAACATTTAGAATACGTAACAATCTATTAGTCCATAGCCCCTGGAGGAGAAAATGGCAACCCACTCCAGTATTCTTGCCTGAGAAATACCGGGAACAGAGGAGCCTGGTAGGCTACAGCCTAGTTCAGTTCAGTTACTTAGTTTTGTCCAACTCTTTGCAACCCAATGGACTGTAGCACACCAGGCTTTCCTATCCATCACCAACTCCTGAAGCTTGCTCAAACTCATGTTCATTATGTCGGTGATGCCATCTAACCATCTCACCCTCTGTCACTCTCTTCTCCTCCTGCCTTCAATCTCTCCCAGCATCAGGCTCTTTCACAGAGTCAACTCTTTGCATCAGATGGCCAAAGTATTGGAGCTTCAGCTTCATCATTGTTCCTTCCAATGAATAATCAGAGTTGATTTCCTTTAGGACTGACTGGTTTGATATCCTTGCAGTCCAAAGGACTCTCAAGAGTCTTCTCCAACACCACAGTTCAAGAGCATCAATTCTTCGGCAGTCAGCTTTCTTTATGGTCCAACTCTCCCATCCATATATTATTATTGGACAAACCATAGCATTGACCAAATGGACCTTTGTCGGCAAAGTAATATCTCTGCTTTTTAATGTGCTTTCTAGGTTGATTATAGCTTTTCTTCCAAGGAGCAAGCATCTTTTAATTTCATGGCTGCAGTCACTATCAGCAGTGATCTTGGAGCCCAAGAAAATAAAGTCTGTCATTCACTGTTTCCATTGTTTCCACATCTATTTGCCTTGAAGTGATGGGACCAGATGCCATGATCTTAGTTTTTTGAATGTTGAGTTTTAAGCCAGCTTTTTCACTCTCCTCTTTCACTTTCAGCAGGAGGCTCTTTAGTTCCTGTTTGCTTTCTGCCATAAGGGTGGTGTCATCTGCATATGTGGTTGTTACTATTTCTCTCTGCAATCTTGATTCTAGCTTAGCTTCATCCAGCCTGACATTTCATATGATATACTCTGCATACAAGTTAAATAAGCAGGGTGACAATATACAGCTTTGACAGTCTCCTTTCCGGATTTGGGACCAGTCTGTTGTTCCATGTCCAGTTCTAACTGTTGCTTCTTGGCCTGCATAAAGATTTCTCAGGAAGCAGGTAAAGTGATCTGGTATTCCCATATCTTGAAGAACTGTCCACAGTTCGCTGTGATCCACACAGTCAAAGGCTTTAGTGTAGTCAGTGAAGCAGATGTTTTTCTGGAATTTTCTTGCTTTTTCTATGATCCAGCGGATGTTGGCAATTTTATCTCTGGTTCTTCTGCCTTTTCTAAATCCATTTTGAACATCTGAAATTTCTCAGTTCATGTACTGTTGAAGCCTTGGTTGGAGAATTTTGAGCGTTACTTTGATAGCATGTGAGATGAATGCAATTGTGAGATAGTTTGAACATTCTTTGGTATTGCCTTTCTTTGGGATTGGAGTGAAAATTGACCTTTTCTAGTCTTGTGGCCACTGCTGAGTTTTCCAAATTTATTGGCATACTTAGTGTAGCACTTTAACAGCATCATCATTTAGGGTATCATTCCATGGGGTGACAAAGAGTCAGACATGACTGGGCATGCACACATTATTATTATTATAGTCCATAGTGGTATTCAAAAAGGGTAGTAGGGTAAAGAGGAGAACAGAGGAAATCAAAAAGCAAAGCTCTACTATAAAACAGAAATCCCCCATATAAGTATAGATGGATGATAGAACATCACCATTGTGAAATATTCTCTCAAAAATGTTTAACTTGACCATAATCAAGCCTGTACCAAAGTCAATATTTTAGGTAAAGCAGAGGATAGAAAAACAAAGTAAATGCCTGAAGAGGAAAATAGTCACGTTCAAAATACATGACATTAAATAAGAATTTTCTGAAACTTTTCAAAGTGTCATTGTCCTAAAAGAGCACACTCTGTGTGTGTGTGTATGTGTGTGATTGTGGGTGTGGTTGGATGGGTGGATTGGTGTGTTTGAGAAAGAGAAACAGAGAAACTATTCTTTAGCCTAAATAAACCTAAAGAGACATAATTGCCAATTGTGATCTATGAGCTTAGACTGGATCCAGGTTGAAGGGGGATGTTAAAACAAATGTTCTTTCACCCACTGGTGAAATCTGAACACAAACTGAATAATAGATAATACTATATGATCGTTTATTTTCTTGGGTGGAGTAGTAATTTGTGATCATACAAAAGATGTTAATCTTACGAATCACATGCTGGAGATTTTAGGGTGAGTTATGATATCTGCAGATTTCAAATGGATGAGCCAAAGAACATCCACGTTGATGTATATATGGAGACATAAGCAGACGTGGCAAATTGTTAACAAACTTTGAATCTAGGGGAAGAATACAGTAGTAACCATTGTATTTCCCCCCCAACCCCTCAACTTTTCTTTTTGAAAAAAGTGGGAGGAGAACAGTTTTCTTACACAGCTGAGAGTGAAAGAGTAGAGTTTGATAATCCAAGTGATGATTATGTGGTAGTTAATTCCCCAGGGAAGATGAGGCTGCCTTGAACTGGGAAAGGATGTTGAATGAATTGACTAAGCATGAAGCTGACCTGTCCCCTGTGATTTACGATGTGTGTGTGTCCTTCTCGCTCTCCTTATGTGAGTATTTCTGTAGTCTATAAGGCTGAAAAAGAAATATTGGAAAGACAGTCATCCTTGTATTGAGAGAATCAATCTTAAAAGACAGGTACAACAACTTTAGGTAGGTGGCCTATGAGTAAGTCTCTCTCTCTGATATTTGTGAGAGCAGCTCTGGTGATTAGATATGTTTTCAAATATCAAAAAAATATTTTTCCCCTGTTTTTATCTTGTCATAAGCCTGAAATTTCCCTCTGGCTTTTATAACCAATAATCATTTTTTCTGTCTTTTAGGAATTTGAATCATGCTACTGATTTTACAAGGATTCCATTTTTTTTCTTTCATGCTACATTTCGTTACTGAACGTTAGTAAAGTTTATAGAACCAAAAAAATATAGTACACACTCTAATCCTCTTATTTAATCACCCACCCAATTTCTCAGAAAAGACAAAACATCACAGATTTTCTTACAATTAAATCTAGTTTCCAAAGCAAACATTTTAGTGATATGCGTTTAATGCTTTAGTAAATTTCATTTATAGGATACAGTTTTAAAAGCTGTATATCTTTTTTTAAATTACCAGCTTATAGATCTCTATTTTTATTCTTTTTATTTTATTTATTTATAATTGAAGAGAATAAGTGCTTTACAGTATTATGTTGGTTTCTACCAGACATCAACATGAATCATCCATAGCCTTACCTATGTCCCCTCCCACTTGAACATTCTCTAAGTTGTGGTGTGACAAAATTAACTAGGATGCCAATTCTAAATTGCGATTATGCAGTCATAGAAATTTCCTTTGAATAAAGCAGTGCCATCAGATTCTTCAGCTTACCGAGGTTCATAAAATTTGTCTCCATATGGTACCAATCTCAATCATAGATAAGTATTAATAAATTTTTAGAAATGGAAGGAGATCAAAGAGGTAGCTTGAATGGATTTAGATAAACAGTGTTGCTTGATACTATCTTTAATGTGAAAGTCATCATTTACTGAAGATTAATACGTTGCAGAAGAAGAAGGGAATGACACAGGATGAGCTGGTTGGATGGCATCACCGATTCAATGGACGTTAGTTTGAGCAAGCTCCGGGAGTTGGTGATGGACAGGGAAGCCTGGCGTACTGCAATCCACCGAGTCGCAGAGCCGGACA
Source organism: Madoqua kirkii (assembly GCA_006408675.1). Classification (NCBI taxonomy): domain Eukaryota; kingdom Metazoa; phylum Chordata; class Mammalia; order Artiodactyla; family Bovidae; genus Madoqua; species Madoqua kirkii. The sequence goes on from SJYC01091002.1 coordinate 15,267, forward strand.
TGACTGAACGACTGAACTGAACTGAGTAGGTTGACCGGGTGTCGCTGGTAGCTCAGCTGGTAAAGAATTCCGCCTGCAGTCCGGAAGACCCTGGTTTGATACCTGGGTTGGGAAGTTCCCCTTTAGAAGGGGTAGGCTACTCACTTCAGTATTCTTGGGCTTCCCTGTTGGTTCAGACAGTAAAAAAAATTAATGTGGGAGACCTGGGTTTGATCCCTGGGTTGGGAAAATCCCCTGGAGGAGGGCATGGCAACCCACTCTAGTATATTGCCTGGAGAATCCCCATGGACAGAGGAGCCTAGTGGAGTTGCAAGAGCCAGTCCATGGGGTTGCAAAGAATTGGACATGACTGAGCAACTCAGCACAGCGTGGCACACAGTCTATTGTCTCTCCCAGATCCCAGAACTTATTGGATAAATAGCCTTTTTATTTTTGACATTCTTTGAAGGATTATATTGTTTATATATAGTAAGTTGTTGCGCCTTTTCTTATTAAATAGAATTATTTCTGGAGTTGTCTTTAGGGTGAATGAGGTAACACATTGTCTTATGGGTGTAGCGCTGTGACCCCTTGATTCTCTGCTGACTTGCTGTTTGCTGCATGTAATGATGTGCTCTGTTTCATAGTTTGTCCACTAATAACATAAGCCATGATTTTGGGCTCTGCTTCCACAAAAGCATTAGGAGACAGTCCAGTATCTTCTTTACTCTTTCAATATTTAGTCTTTGTTTTTAGAGGCAATTGGTAGAATTACATCCTGGGTCTCTGATTTACCTTAGCAAGTGGGGAGGTAAAGATGAAAGAACAAACTAGTTCTAGAAAGATTTTAAAAAATGAAATAGAATTAACTGTTTATGGTCTTGAATGAGCTTGATCTATGGGGCAATTCATTGATTTTGTGTTCATATGTTATTTAATATTAACAGATGTCTAGTACTTTTTATGAGTCATTGAAGTTAATTTTTTCATGTCTAGGAACTTTTTTTATTTTTTGGATGGCCACTCAAAGGTGAAGCTCTAGGCTCATTTTAGAAGTAAAAATGTTTGTGAAATTAAGCCTAGGTCATTCCAGACAAATTAAGTTCTTATCTGTTCTAAGCTTTCCCGGACAGGTGGCTGGCTGAAAGTCCCCTCCATACTTGCACAAATTAAATTCCAAATCTCTTGGTTTGCAAAAGACTCTCTCTTCACACCTGTAGGGGTTTTCCAACTAAGCTCTCTTGAGTTCATTCCTTTGTTAACGTGTCATATACTGTTAGACTCTGGGCACCTTAAACTCAATTTGAAATTCAGATAAAGATTTGAGAGTAGCTTAAAAAATAGCAAAATCTTATTAGTGCTGTTTACTCCTTAGGTCAATAGTAAGACGGGATGATTCTTATGTTCTTAAACTGTGCTGTGATTAGGGTTAGATTCATGGAAGTCAATTTTAGAGACATAGGGTGGGCCTGTAGTTGAAAATGTCTCCATTTTGTCTGAGTTGCCTTGATTTTGTTAACAGTCTCTTACTAACAGCCTAAATTACTGTCTGTTAGCATTGATTGAATGTTTACGACATGGCAGGTTTTGTACTAAGTGTCTCTTGCTTTCTCATCTCACCTTCCCTACAATTCAATAATTCAGTGAAGCACAGTTATTTATTACATAGTCATCATCATGACATGATGACCGTCACTCCTGTTTTATAGTTGAGGAAACTGAGCCTTAAGGAGATAAAGGACTTGTCATATATGTCCTGCTTTGTTGAAATATATGTTCCTTTTTTATCCAATTTGTTGAGAGTTATTGTGAGTGGATGTTGAGTTTTGTCCAGTGCTTTTTTGTTTCAGGTATTGAGATGATCATGTTTTTTTCCTTTCATTTTATGAATGTGATATACCACACTTATTAATATGCATATGTCAAAAGTCACACTCAATGAGGAAAGACTGAAAGCTTTTCCTATAAGATCAGCAAAAAGGCAGGGGTGCCCACTCTCACCATTCCTATTCAGTATAGTACTGCAAGTCCTAGCCAGAGCTGTAAGGCAAGAAAAGAGATAAAAGCCATCTGAATTGGAAAGGAAGAAGTAAAATTGTCTCTGTTTGATGATAGCATGATCTTCTAAATAGAAAATTCTAAGGACTCCACTAAAAAACTGTTAGGACTATTAAATTCAGTAGACAAAATCTAATCTAATGTATAGCCTGGTGACTGTAGTTAACAGTGCCGTATTGTATATTTGAAAGTTGCTGAGAGAGTAGATTTTAAAGTTCTCACCAAATTCACACAAAATCATAGTTGTGTGAGTTGATGGATATGTTTACTCACTGTGGTGATGATTTCATAATATATACATATATTCAGTCCTTATATTGTATACCTTACACTCAGTGGTATCTCAATAAAGGTCATCCAGAAAGAAAAAGAAATTTATTTAAAAGTCACAGTACTCTTAGGTGGTAGAGCTGGAATCCAAACCCTGAGCATGATGATTACAGAGTCCAAGCTCAGCCTTCACTATGTTGAACCTACGAATCTTAGAGCTTTTACTGTGTTGCCGTGTATCTTGATTCTGCTTCTTTGCTTAGGACTTTATGACTGATAGTTTTCAGTTTGTGTGCCTGACTTTCAATTTTGAGTTCCACTCTGCAGCTGTTCTTAGGTTAGTAGTCTTCAGAAGAGGGTCTATATACACCTGGCATTTCACGGAAACTTTCTAGGGATTTTGCATGCAAAAGTAGTTTAAATGGTATTTAGTTGCTCAATGCACATATCTGCTTTCCTGAAATTGGTTGCCTGAGAGCACTTGTGGTTGGGCGGTTCTCCTTTCCTACCTTCCCCTTCACAAATTGCTTTCCTCCTCCTTGGCCACGGAGTCATGCAAGCTTTTCACCCAGCGTGAATCTTTCAGTAGTTGATTGCTTCCGGATGCAAAAACCTCTGGCTCTCCAAACAAAGGCACCGTTTGGCAATTCTTAGCTCCTGAGTGAGAATCTATAGCAAAGCAAACAGAGCTCTGGTCAGAATCCTAGATGGGACAGGGCCTTATTTTATCTTGGTAACAAATACACCACAGGTGTCCACGACTTATTTCTTTTAGAGTTGAACTTGATTTCTGTGTGTATAGAGAGGGGGAAGGGTTACTGAGAAGGCAGATTAGCACATTTATTTGAAATGAAAAATGAAGTCAGACTTTTCTGAAATATAATAAGTTTGATTTGGTTTATTGATTTGACAGTGACAACATGCTTAGCAATTACATTGTTTGGTAAGCATATATCACAAGTAAATGGCGAAATCTACAGTAACCAGGGTTGTAACAAAAATATATTTAAAAGTGTTGCATATATATATATGTATATGCATGTAATAATATAAATGTTATTCAACCATAAAAAAGAAAGGAATCTTGCCTTTTGAGACAACATGAAGATCCTGGAGGAAGTTATATTAAGTGAAGTAATCCAGACACAGAAAGACAATACTGTATGATATCATTTATGTGTGAAATCTCAAAAAGTTGAACTTACAGAACCAGTGAATAAAATGGTGGGTGCCAAGGGGTGGGGGAAATGGTGAGACCTTGATCAAAGGATACAAACTTCCAATTATAAGATAGATAAGTTTTAGAGCGCTAATGCATAGTACATGACTATAGTTGGTAGTACTGTATTATGTACTTAGGATTTGCTCAGAAACTAGATCTTAAATCTCCTCATCACAAAAAAAGAAAATAACTCTATGAGATGATAGAAATGTTGATTAGTTTGATTGTGGTAATCATCTCACAATATATATATATATTAAATCATTGTGTAAACCCTGAATATACAATTTTTCTTTGTCAATTTTATCTCAGTAAAACTAGAAAAAATAGAATATATGCATATATAATGTTGGAAATTATTCATTAAGTTTATGATTAAAATTTAAGAGGTCAACTTAAAAATGTCAGAGGAGTGCATTCTTTTAGGAGGTGCAAAAGCAAAGAACTTGAAGCACGTGGTGTTGGATTGCTGTGCCCTTTTGACCTATTTCAGCCTTGATCAAGACTGGTTAGAGCCCCTGTTTGTACAAGGAAGGATTTAGGACTGACTTCTCCTAAGTGTTTTAAAATTAGATTATATATCTGAGGCACTGTAATTAAATTAATCTCAGTTACACATATCTTTCTTTAGAGGCTGCCTTTTAGTGTTACATGTGTATTGATTGTATAGGAGATGATTTCTGTTTGAGGAGTTATGTTGTAGAGCTTCCTAATTCAGATTTCAAATTTTATTGATGTGTGGCTGTGTGTTAAATTCTGTTAGACACGTTGGTGGATATTAAACTTACAGTAGATGGAGAAATGTCTAGTTTTGACGATCACACTTAAAGGTATTGAAGAGTTTAACAGTTAACTATAATCTTATTCCTTGATGAAACCAGAGCTGATTGGTCACAGGAAGTTGAGCAAAACTTCTTATGCCAAAATATGTGTAGATGAACCAAAATTTTAATGCAAGAAGAGAGTAATAAACAAAAATGACTATAAGGAATACGCCAACTCCAAAGTAGAACTACCACAGTTTTTTTATTTAAATAAGAACATTTTAAAGACAGTGAGTTTCAAGTCTGAAGTTAGATTTGTGGAGCATTTTGTATGGGAAGTTGGTAGGCAAGAATCCTAGAGAGTAAAAAAGATAGCCTGAGGTTAGGTGGACACAGCGGTTAGGTGCCCAGAGGGAATACTAACCTTCTTTCTCAAGGCCTCAGGTTCCTGCTTGAGTTAATCTATGTCCATCCATCCATTCCCTTTTTGCACTGCTTCATCCCCTAGAAGCTTTGAGGGAGTAGAACCAGTGTTTGCTGTAATGACTTTGCTTCATCAGTGAGTTATAGCATATAGCTGTATCTATAAACCTCTGGCCTAGTTTCATACCTGCTTCAAAAGTGTTTTGTTTTAAAACTTATTCTCCAACTGGTCTCCAATTCAGCATCCATACATTACGTTATCATAACATTGTCTTTCTTTTTCTCATTTTCTCTGTGACTACTTTTACTCTTTTTACTTCTTTTTACTAAACCTTTTCAGTTGTCTTTTAATTAACCTAGGAGGTAGGGTGGGGAGGGAGATGGGAAGGAGTTCCAAAGGGAGGGGATATATGTATACCTATGGCTGATTCATGTTGAGGTTTGACAGAAAACAGCAAAACTCAGTAAAGTAATTATCCTTCACTAAAAAACTTTTTTCCTTAAGGGCACATAATTTTTGTCCTCTGTGCTCTGGGTCTGATGGATTGTTACATTACCCCTTCTTGCCTGATGAAAAAGTGCCTCATGGTATGACTCAAATAACACCTCCACTGTGCTCACATAGTTTTTTTTTTTTAATTTAAATTTATTTATTTTAATTGGAGGTTAATTATTTTACAATATTGTATTGATTTTGCCATACATCAACATGAATCTGTCACAGATATACACGTTCCCCATCCTGAACCCCCTTCCCTTCTCCCTCCCCATACCATCCCTCTGGGTCATCCCCGTGCATCAGCCCCAAGCATCTAGTATCCTGCATCGAACCTGGACTGGAGATTCGTTTCATATATGATATTATACATGTTTCAATGCCATTCTCCCAAATCATCCCACCCTCTCCCTCTCCCACAGAGTCCAAAAGACTGTTCTATATATCTGTGTCTCTTTTGCTGTCTTGCATACAGGGTTATCATTACCATCTTTCTAAATTCCATATATAGGCGGTAGTATACTGTATTGGTGTTTTTCTTTCTGGCTTGCTTCACTCTGTATAATAGGCTCCAGTTTGATCTACCTCATTAGAACTGATTTAAATGTATTCTTTTTAATGGCTGAGTAATACTCCATTGTGTATATGTACCACAGCTTTCTTATCCATTTATCTGCTGATGGACGTTTAGGTTGCTTCCATGCCCTGGCTATTATAAACAGTGCTGCAGTGAACTTTGGGGTACACATGTCTCTTTCAGTTCTGGTTTCCTTGGTATGTATGCCCAGCAGTGGGATTGCTGGGTCATGAGCAGTTCTATTTCCTGTTTTCTAAGGAATCTCCACACTGTTCTTCATAGTGGCTGTGCTAGTTTGCATTCCCACCAACAGTGTAAGAGGGTTCCCTTTTCTCTACACCCTCTCCAGCATTTATTGCTTGTAGACTTTTGGATTGCAGCCATTCTGACTGGTGTGAGATGGTACCTCATTGTGGTCTTGATTTGCATTTCTCTGATAATGAGTGATGTTGAGCATCTTTTCATGTGTTTGTTAGCCATCTGTATGTCTTCTGTATAACACTTCTCATATGATATAGTGCATGATTTATAAATTAGATTTCTCAGCTAATTTTGAGAAGCATGATGGTATCTGTCGTTCTTCAGTGCTTTCCTTGGAGCCTATCACATGGTAGGCTTTTTATGCTTGTCGGCTGATTGAATGGATATATGTGAACATCAAAGGTATTAAAGAGAAAGACGTGGGGGGGAAAAAGGCCCAATAATAGTATTACTCAACATTTATGGTGTGTTTCTTATGTGCCATGATAAGTGTTTTGTGTGTACTAACTCATGGAATCCTCATGACTCCATGAATTACTTCTCAAATTTTATTTCATAGATTAAAGACAAATGAGAGTGGCTTAGAAACTTGGCCTTAGTTCATTCTTAATTGAAATGCAAAGGAAGCTTTAATAGTCTGTTTTGACCCACTCTAGGTGACATTATACCCTCAAAGTTAAGACTCTGGGTTCTAGAGCTAGGCTACCTGGATTCAAATTCTGGCTCTGACTTTAATTAGCTATGCAGGTTATTGGGCAAGTGTGCCTTCATTTTTTCATTTGCCAAAAGAGGATGACAGTGGAATGTATATTATGTGATTATTGTGGATACTGAATAAGTTAACTATGGTATTGGACAAGACTCTTGAGAGTCCCTTGTACTGCAAGGAGATCCAACCTGTCCGTCTTAAAGGAAATCAGTCCTGAATATTCATTGGAAGGACTGATGCTGAAGCTGAAACTCCAATACTTTGGCCACCTGATGTGAAGAGCTCACTCATTTGAAAAGACCCTGATGCTGGGAAAGATTGAGGGAGGGAGGAGAAGGGGATGACAGAGGATGAGATGGTTGGCTGGCATTACTGACTCAATGGCCATGGGTTTGGGTGGACTCTGGGAGTTGATGATGAACAGGGAGGCTTGGTGTGCTGTGGTTCATGGGGTCGCAAAGAGTTGGACATGACTGAGTGACTGAGCTGAATAAGTTGATGTGTGCAACACACTTATGCAGTGCCTATTAAAAGGAAACAGCCACTAAATTTTAAGTATTTTTATTTCACAAATGACTCTACTGACACTTAATACAATCAAATGTCTTGAATGTCAGATTTGTGGCTATCTTCTTTGTGAGCTTTTTCAGAGGAGAAGGCTCAACAATATAGAGAACAGGGAGTATATTCTCTGTGTTTCTCAGGGTCGGTTGCTCAGTTATGCCCAACTCTCTGCAACCCATGGACTGCAGTCCACTAGGCTTCTTTGTCCATGGGATTTTCCAGGCAAGGATACTGGAGTGGTTTTCCATTTTCTTCTCTAGGGGATCTTCCTCACCCAGGGATTAAACCCAGGTCTATTGCACTGCAGGCAGATTCTTTACTGACTGAACTACCAGGGAAGCCCAGGAGGAAATTCCCTAAGATTTCAGTCTTGTTAATTAGGGAAATTAAGAAGCCATTCTCTGTCCTTGTTTCAGTGTGTCTGCCGAGCCACTAGCGTGTGTTCCAGTTTCTTGAAGATTTCCAAGTTTCAGTGATGTCAGAAAAGGAGTGACCTGTGGTACTTTCCTCACAGGGTTCTTGGGTGGGTGAAAAGAAGTGGCTTGGAGCGCTGTGATCACACACTCCGCAAGGTTGTTTCAAACCATGACTTTGCCCTGTAGGTGAAGTGACCTTGCAGCAAAGGTATTGTGAGACTTTAATAAGGAAACATCCAAGAACCACGTTAGAATGACTTTTACCTGCAGTGATCCTCTTAGAGACTTTCCTGTGAGTCTCCTAGTGAGGTCTTTCCAAGTCTTGGGGAAAAGTTTTCTCCTCATAGGCCTGTAATATGTGAATGCTTATGGACGGCAGGCCAAGGGGAGAGGCACAAAATGGAGATTAAGGGTTACCTCTAATTTGCTTCTGCATAAAATGATCAGATTGGAGGGCCTTGTTTCTCCATTGACAGCTGTGCATAATTCCCAGCAGCCTGAAACCAAGCAGCAGGCATAGATAGCTTTACAACACGTGGCCCCAAGCGCATTGTTCTGTTCACGAAGGGATTTCTTCTGCTCTCAGGAAAATACAAAGCAAGGGGTAAACCAGGACATTCAGAAAGACGGTCACAGATGAGAAGGCTCCAACCCTGTAATTATGAAAGGGATTTTGTGAACTTTTTCTGTGAAAGCTCGTGCTGCTGCTACAGGTTGTTTGAACTGCCCCTCTCTACACTTCTGTATGGTAGTCAAATGTGAGGCTTTCTTTTTAAGTCACATCAATGTCAAGATTTTCAACTTTATCTTAACTGTATTTGTATTCCTATTTTAATTTAGTTTTGTACTTAAAAATTTTTTTTCATAGACATGCACTTGTTGATTTGAGGAGAGTTCCCACTGAAGTTCTGCCTGAAAGACTTCTGTACTTGACTTTGCAATTTAAAAAACTACTATTGTAATTATTTGTCCTGCAACTCTAAATATCACTAAATATTTTAATACTCAGTTGTTCATCAGTATAATGAATATTATGATACCATCTCACAGGCTTTTTGTGAGGATGCAGTTACTTATGGAGAGTGCTAAGTGTACTGCCTGGCAGATGATCAGGACTTAATATATGATAGGTATGTATCTTTGTTAGTCATTTTTTAATGATATTTAATGACATGGGACACATAATCATATTGAATTATAAAAGTAAGTCACAAAACTGTATCCTGGGCCTTGAAAAATAAAATCTTATATATATTGTGTGTGTGTATTAACAGTAGTTATTTTTCTACATAATTGAATTATTATATTATGTTTGTTTTTCTCATTATTTCACAGTTTAAAAAACTCCCCATAGCCATGAATGTTTGAGAGAAAATGTTTTTCTTTACTTTCTTTACTTTCTTCTTCTTTTTTTTCTTCTTCCTCTTTTTTTTTTTTTTTTAACTAAGAGTGCTGTTGAAAACTGTCATGACTGCCTGCAAAAATAATGTTTAATTCTTTTTGGCCAGAGGATAAATTCAAAATACTTACCCCTCTTTGGGATAGGATGTTTACTTTGCAGGATATATTGATGACATTTGGTGGTATTGGTGAAAGAAAAATGCAGAATTAGAGAGTGGGTGGTCATTATATACCTTCCCAAAATCTATTTTGACATTTTAAAAGCATTTCCAAAGTAGGTTTTTATCTGTGTGAAGTAATATTAGATGACCTGTTCTGCCAATCAAAATTTTATTTCTCACATGTTAAACTTGCGTTAAAAGAAGATAAAATCTTGAGTGATCCTATGGTAATAAAATTTCTATCAGAATTTCACATGAAAACCACAAAGTTTAGTATTGAGTGTCTTCGTGTAATGATATTAAGAATTTTAGAGTATATAACATAGCCCCTTCATTTTAAACAATCGTTAGTGTAGCTTGAATAAAATACAAAGCTGGACTCAGAAGCAACCATGGGGAATTATGCATTATTGCTAGAAAAACTTAAAAAGTATGTGGAAAAGTTAAATTTTAGGTAGAAGTCAACCTTTTATTTTTACTCTTGTGAATTACGGGAAGAAATGGTGACTGTAGACACTGAGACTAGAACCATAGTGAATGCACTGGAAGTACTGAAGAAGTTTGATTTCTTAGGTAGGTTATATATAGTCGCTGTGCATAATTAAAGTTCAGTTCAGTTGCTCAGTCATGTCCAACTCTTTTCGACCCCATGGACTGCAGCACGCCAGGCTTCCCTGTCCATCACCAACTCCCAGAGCTTGCTCAAACTCATGTTCATCGAGTCAGTGATGCCAACCAACCATCTCATCCTCTGTCATCCCCTTTTCCTCCTGCCTTCAATCTTTCCTAGCATCAGGGTCTTTTCCAATGAGTCAATTCTTCACATCAGATGGCCAAAGTATTGGAGCTTCAGCTTCAGCATCAGTCCTTCCAATGAATATTCAGGACTGATTTCGTTTAGGATGGACTGGTAGGATCTCCTTGCAGTCCAAGTGACTCTCAGGAGTCTTCTCCAATACCACAGTTCAAAAGCATCAATTCTTCAGTGCTCAGATATCATATCATTATAGTTAGATAATTTGGGTGGACTGAAGATTTTCCTTGGGTTATTACAAATTCTAAATTAGTAGAACTGAAGAAAATGATATCTTCTCAGACCTAGGTTGTGCTGGACCTATGGTTTTATATTCAGACCCATACCTGGCTGTCTATTCTTAGTGATGGGTTGTGGTGATAAGGACATTTGTCTGGCAGTCAGAAGGTTCTAGGTTGCTTCTAGCACTAATCTTAGCTGTATACTCAGACAATCTAATTGTCTTGTTTAGGTTGTAATAAAGTGTATATAGCATCAAATGTATCACCTTAACCATTTTTAGCTATATGTTTCAGTGGCATTAAGTACTTTCATATGGTTTTGCAACCATCACCACCATCCATTTCCAGAAATCTTTCATTTTACAAATCTGAATCTTTGTACCCATGAATAGTAACTTCCCCTTCCCCTTTCTGTTTTCCATGAATTTAACTACTCTAGTGAATGAATGAGTGCAAGTTAGTCAGTTGTGTCCAACTCTTTCCAACACCAAGGGCTGTAGCCTGCCAGGCTCCTCTGTTCATGGAATTCTCCAGGCAGGAATACGGCAAACTTTCATATGGTTTTGCAACCATCACCACCATCCATTTCCAGAAATCTTTCATTTTACAAATCTGAATCTTTGTACCCATGAATAGTAACTTCCCCTTCCCCTTTCTGTTTTCCATGAATTTAACTACTCTAGTGAATGAATGAGTGCAAGTTAGTCAGTTGTGTCCAACTCTTTCCAACACCAAGGGCTGTAGCCTGCCAGGCTCCTCTGTTCATGGAATTCTCCAGGCAGGAATACGGCAGTGGGTAGCCTTTCCTTTCTCCAAGGGGTCTTCCCAACCCAGGGATCAAACCCAGGTCTCCCACATTAGAGGCAGATTATTTACCATCTGAGCCACTCAAAGTACCTCATACAAGTGAAATTATATGGAATTTGTCTTTCTGTGACTGGCTTATTTCACTGAGCATAATTTCCTCAAGGTTCATCTTTGTTGTAGCTGGTGTCATAATTTCCTTCCTTATTAATGCTGAATACTATTCCACTGTATATATACAATATTTTGTTTATCTGTTCCTCTCAGATGGACACTTGGATTACTTCAGCATTTTGACTATTTGTGTAGTGCAGCTGTGAGCATCAAAGTACATGTTCAGGAAACCTCTTTAAATTCTGTTGTAAATACATCCGGAAATGTAATCCTGGATCACATGGTAGTTCTATTTTTAATTTTTTTAGGAAATGCTGTACTGTTTTCCAAAGTGGCCATACCATTTTACATTCACACTAACAATGCATAAGGGTTCCAGTTTCTCCATATCCTTGCCAATACTTATTTTCTATTTTTTTGCATGCACTGTGGTTGCCTGTATGTGTGATGATCAGTGTAAGTTTGTCAATATGTTGTTTCAGATTTTTCTTGGATAATCTGAATGAACCAGACTAATGTTGCCTAAACTTTCTGGATTCAGTAGTAAGAATACTTGCCCCATACCTGTTGAATCCAAATCTCCAGGCTTGAAAACTATGTATTTTATCCTAGGTGATTCTTACTGCCAGGCAATTTGAGAAATACTGATTAGAACTTTATTTGCCTTGATATTTGGTCAGATAGATCATAAAATTTCAATAATCTTCCTCTTAGAGATTCATAATGAATATTATCTTAGTAAAAGATTTGTAAAAATACCTCTCCTAAAGCTCTTTCATCTTAGTCTAGTCCAGCATTTCCTAGGTTAAGCATGAGCCCTCTTTTGACATCATATTTAACTTTTTATTCTAGGCTATTATGCCTTAAAACATAGTTTGGTTGTTCAGTTCAGTTGCTTAGTCATGTCCGACTCTTTGTGACCCCATGGACTGCAACATGCCAGGCTTCTCTGTCCGTCACCAATACCCAGAGCTTGCTCAAACAGATGTCCATCAAGTCCATGAGGCCATCCAACCATCTCATCCTCTGTCGTTCCTTCCTCTTCCTGCCTTCAGTCTTTCCCAGCGAAGGGTCTTTTCCAGTGAGTCGATTCTTCCCATTAGGTGGCCAAAGTATTGGAGTTTCAGCTTCAGCATCAGTCCCCCAGTGAATATTCAGGACTGATTTTCTTTAGGATTGACTGGTTTGATCTCTTTGCAATCCAAGGGACATAGTTTGGTAAATATTAATTTAAACTGTTTCTTAACTCATATTCTGTGTGAAAATTTGACCGTTCTGAAAATTTTACAGCTCAAAGGTCTTACTAGTCTTAGTGGATTTACAACCTAGCATAACACATTCAGGCCTTAACTATCAATTAATTCCCTGTGTGAAAGAGGTCTTTTATCTTCTATGTGCCTACCATACCCTGTCTGCTTATAACTAAGGGGAGTTGTTTTTTAAAATTTTTTAGAAGTGATTTCTTTGGATTGTTTTAATTATTTTAGCCTTAAATTCATAGACTTATTTATTGTAGTCTTTTGTCACTAATGAAAGAGAAGGAAGATTTTCACACAAGAGGGAGAAATATCCAGGATTCTTCTTGTTTCTGTAGTAGTCAGAGTGATTCTGGTCCTCAAAATGTCCTATAACCTACAAAAATGAAGCATAGTTTTTTGTCTGCAAAGCAGAAAGTGCTGGGTGTTACCTAGAATCAAAAAGCTTAGTACAACAGCTTCTAGACACTTTTGGTTATTTAAATTTGACTTAAATTTAAAAATTTAGTACTTTAGCAAATTCTCTGGTGGTGCCTTGGCTAGGACTCCTTGCTTTCACTGCTAACGGCACTGGTTCAATTCCTGGTCGGGGAAGTAAAAATCTCATAAGCCTCACAGCACAACCAAAAAAGAACAAAAAAATAGTGGTTTAACCAAATACCTACATTTTAAGTGTATGGCTAGTGGCTCCTATAGCTATAGAATATTTCCACCATTGCAGAAAGTTCTGTTGGGCATTGCCCACCTAGAGGATCTGAAACATGGTTATACTTTATTGTTTGACCTACATGAAGTATGTCAAAGTTGCCATGTATCATTCATGGAGATTATTTGCTGCATGGAACCATGGAGCCAGAAAAGTATTCTTTATATCTGAAGATAAAAATTTACAGTTAGAAAATAAACCCATTCAAAAAATAGCAACTATATACTCTTATAAACTCAAACCCACTCAAAAAACACAAAATAATAGCAACTATATACTTCTACAAACTCAGCTGTAACTCTTAACACCCATGAAAAGGATTTTTCATAAAACCTTTCAAATCAATTCTTTAAAAAATTTTATTGAATTTTTATACATATATAGTGCATATGTTAAGGTGCATATACAATGTATATAAAATCTCATGTT
>SJYC01091003.1:0-32876 GCA_006408675.1 Madoqua kirkii
GCAACTATATACTTCTACAAACTCAGCTGTAACTCTTAACACCCATGAAAAGGATTTTTCATAAAACCTTTCAAATCAATTCTTTAAAAAATTTTATTGAATTTTTATACATATATAGTGCATATGTTAAGGTGCATACACAATGTATATAAAATCACATGTTTATGTATATAAACTATATATAAATTATATATGTACATACATGCACATGTGCACATACACAACATACATAAATGTAATGTATCAGTACAAAAACTATTGATCCGTTTTACAAACTGAAAACCACAGTATCACCAGCATCCCATATGCCTTCTTCCTTTTGTTCTATAAGTATTGCAGTGCTTGTTTATTTACTAACTAATGAATTATCACTTCCAAGTATTAACTGAATTTGAGAAACCATATTACAAGAACATTCTTCAATTTATGAAAAAAAATTGAACTTTGAAATTAAATCAATTTGAGGTTGCACCTCCAGTCCCCTGAAGTGAATAATATCTTCAATTTGTGAGGTAAAATAGACAATTTAAAAAAATAAAATTTTTAGTGGAAGTGCTCATAGTAGAATAATTAGAGAATACAGCTTTTAGTTTTTTAAATTATCTTTTATTAGACATGACTATTCAGTTCAGCTGCTCTTTGTGACCCCATGGACTGCAGCACGCCAGGCCTCCCTGGAACTATAAGAAGTAACAAAAAGCACTATTTGTGAACTTCGGAGAGAAACTTTCTTGAGTATTTAATAACTACTCTTCACTAGTAACAATCCTAAAGCAAATCCGTCCTCAATATTCATTGGAAGGACTGATGCTGAAGCTGAAACTAATACTTTGGCCACCTGATGCGAAGAACTGACTTCTTGGAAGAGACCCTGATGCTGGGAAAGATTGAAGGTAGGAGAAGAAGGGGAAGACAGAGGATGAAATGGTTGGATGGCATCACCAACTCAGTGTACATGGGTTTGAGCAAGCTCCGGGAGTTGGTGAAGAACAGGAAAGCCTGGAGTGCTGCAGTCCATGGGGTCGCAAAGAGGCGGACATGACTGAGAAACTGTATTGAACTGATTCACTGATAGACTTCTGTTTGGGAAACACGGAGATTACTGGTCCTGCAGAGCACTGAAATATCTATTTCATGTACACTGAGGAAGAAAAACCTACAGAATTATCTTCAGATTTAGGATTGCAATACATATTTGATGGATGAATATAACAGCTTGAGTGATTAAACGCTCCTCTAAAGGGACAATAAAAATGTTGCTATTTGTTCTAGTTGTAATGAAAAGTTTAGGGCTCTGATGATGAGGAAAGCCAAACCATGTTTATATAGACTGTTTTATGCCTATGTATTGTTAAGGCTCTGCAGCAAAGACTTTCACTAGCTATTGTAGGCTAGCTTTTCTCAGATATTTTTTTGAAAATAGAATTCGCAAAAATTTATATCTTGAGTTAGTTCAAACAAGTATTTTTATAGTTGAAAACAGTAAATCACGCCTTAGTACTTGTGATCTGGGATATATTTTGTTCTATTCATCTTTAGTCCCTTGTTTAGATCACTTAAAGAGTGCCTACATTGATTTTACAACTCACTAATGGGTTGCAGCTGCCTATGTGAAAATTGTGTTCTGGTCACCCGCAGCGGTTGCTAATTGAGGGACTGTGACTTCCTCTATCTGCATATGGGACTCCTGGGAGAGATGCTCCTCTTCATGGATACTATTGGTCATCCAAATTCAAGTTTGCCCCTGTTAGTAAATGTGAACGCCTACCACCTGTTAGACTCTGTTGCCACGGTTTCCTGATCTTACTTAACTCGTGTCCCTCAGTCGCTCAGTCGTGTCCAACTCTGCGACCCCATGGACTGTTGCCCACCAGACTTCTCTGTCTATGGGATTCTCCAGGCAAGAATACTGGATTCGGTTGGCATTTCCTTCTCCAAGGGATCTTCCATACTCAGGGATTGAACCTGCGTCTCTTGTGTCTCCTTACTTATGTCTTCTTAAAAGTTTGATAGGGGTACAGGCTGTGCCCACTCGCTTGTGACAGTGTTCACGTGATCCCAGGAAATAGCCATGGGTGAAGGTGGTTCTGCTCAGAGAGTCTGCATCTGACTACCATCATGCCTTCCTCCACTCCTTATTTTTTTAAATTAAGATAAAATTCACACAACATAAAAATTCACCATTTTAGCCATTTAAAAGTGTACAATTGGATTTTTAGCATATTTAGTGTTCTGAAAATATCACTGCCATCTAATTCTAGAAAATTTATGTCATTGTGAAATCAAACTCTGTAGCGCCTAACTTCCCCCTTCTCTACCCTCTGATAACTATTAGTCTATTTTCTATCTCTCTGAATTTGCCTGACAGTTCATATAAATGGAATCACACAATATGTAGTCTTTTGTGACTGACTTCTTTCAAGGTTCATTAATGCAGTAGAATGTGTTAGTACTTCATTCCTTTTTCAAAAATTGAAGTGTAATTGGCATATAACAGTAACTTAGTTTTAGTTGTACACCATAATTTGATATTTGTGTATATTGTGATTTTATTTTTTTTATGGCTGAATAATGTTTCATTGTCTGCATATACCACCACATTGGGTTTATATTAGTAGATGGACATTGGGTCCCCCCCCAAATTTCTATTATGAATAATGTTGCTGTGAACATTTGTGAACAAGTTTTGTGTGGCCATAAATTTTTATTATATATTATTTTATATACCTAAGGGTGGGATTCAGTTCAGTTCAGTCGCTCAGTCATGTCCGATTCTTTGAGACCCCATGAACCGCAGCATGCCAGGCCTCCTTGTCCATCACCAACTGCCAGAGTCTACCCAAACTCATTGAATTGGTGATGCCATCCAGCCATCTCATCCTCTATCATCGACTATTATGAATAATGTTGCTGTGAACATTTGTGAACAAGTTTTGTGTGGCCATAAATTTTTATTATATATTATTTTATATACCTAAGGGTGGGATTCAGTTCAGTTCAGTCGCTCAGTCATGTCCGATTCTTTGAGACCCCATGAACCGCAGCATGCCAGGCCTCCTTGTCCATCACCAACTGCCAGAGTCTACCCAAACTCATTGAATTGGTGATGCCATCCAGCCATCTCATCCTCTATCATCGCCTTCTCCTCCTGTCCTCAATCTTTCCCAGCATCAGGGTCTTTTCAAATTAGTCACATCAGGTGGCCAAAGTATTGGAGTTTGAGCTTCAACATCAGTCCTTCCAAAGAGCACCCAGGACTGATCTCCTTTAGGATGGACTCGTTGGATCTCCTTGCAGTCCAAGGGACAGTCTTGAAGAGATCTCTAGTGTACCCATTCTATTGTTTTCCTCTATTTCTTTTCATTGATTGGTGAGTTGTATAGAATTGAGGAACTGCCAGACTTTTGCACAGTGGCTGTACCATTTTCTACAAGCAGTGTATGAGGGCTCCAGTTACTCTACATTCTCAAAAACTCTTGTTATTCCATTAAAAAAAGTTAGTATAGCCATCTTCCTGGGTGCAAAGTAGTGTCTCTTTGTGGTTTGATTTGCATTTTCCTAGTGATAATTGACGGAGAAGGCAATGGCAACCCACTCCAGTACTCTTGCCTGGCAAATCCCATGGACAGAGGAGCCTGGTAGGCTGCTGTCCATGGGGTCGCTAGGAGTTGCACATGACTGAGTGACTTCACTTTCACTTTTCACTTTCATGCATTGGAGAAGGAAATGGCAACCCACTCCAGTATTCTTGCCTGGCAAATCCCAGAGATAGGGGAGCCTGGTGGGCTGCTGTCTATGGGGTCACACAGAGTCCGACATGACTGAGGCGACTTAGCAGCAGCAGCAGTGACAAGTGATTTGGGCATTTTTTAAATTTGCTCATTGGCTATTTTACATCTTATTTGGAGAAATGTTCAAATCCTTTGACTATTTTTAAATTGGTTTATTTATCTCTTTATTGTTGAATTGTAAGAGTTCATTATTCTGAATCGTAGACCTTTATCAGATATATGATTTTTCAAATATTTTCTGTCATTTCATGAGTTGTCTTTTCATTTTCTTGATAGTGTCCTTTGATGCACAAACGTTTTTAA
This sequence comes from Madoqua kirkii, assembly GCA_006408675.1. NCBI lineage: Eukaryota > Metazoa > Chordata > Mammalia > Artiodactyla > Bovidae > Madoqua > Madoqua kirkii. The sequence continues at coordinate 4,095 of SJYC01091003.1, forward strand.
TTTCTATGAAGTCCAACTTACTGATTTTTTTCTTTTGTTATTTGTGCATTTAGTGTCATATTTAAGAAAGTACTGTCTAATGCACGATCACTAAGATTTATATCTGCATTTTCTTGTAAGAGCTGTAGCTCTTCCATTTAGTTCTTTGATCCATTTTGAATTAATTTTTGTATATGTGGTGAGTAAGAGTTCATGGTTTTTATGCTGGTACCTAATTGTGCCAGTATTATTTCTTGATTAGGTACCTACTTAGACTTTTGTTTATAGGAGGGAGAATGGAAATTGTCAATTCACGCATTGGTTCAGTAATATGGATCCAATATTTCATTTCTTTTTCTTAAACAGCTTTATTAAGGTATAATATAAATACCATGAAGTTCACCCATTTTAAATGTACAATTTAATGATTGTGAGAGGAGAGAGAAGGTAAGGGAAAGAACCAGACCCCATTCTAGAATAACTGGTTGATAATGGCAACCCACTCTGGTACTCTTGCCTGGAAAATCCCATGGACAGAGGAGCCTGGTAGGCTGCAGTCCATGGGGTTGCTAAAAATCAGACACGACTGGGTGGCTTCACTTTCACTTTTCACTTTCATGCACTGGAGAAGGAAATGGCAACCCACTCCAGTGTTCTTGGCTGGAGAATCCCAGGGACGGCGGAGCCTGGTGGGCTGCCGTCTATGGGGTCGCACAGAGTCGGACACGACTGAAGTGACTTAGCAGCAAAGGCTATAATTGTAGATATACCCTATGAGACAGAATGCTTCTTCTGTTCTGAAAAATGTGCTGTGCCATCTATTTTCAATTTCTTGATTGTTTCCAAGATGAAGATATAGACAGAGCTTCTAGATTTTTACATAAAGGAAAGTCTAGGGAAACTCACAGATTGTTGGCCTATACCAGGAAAGTAATTTCTCTGGGCCTGAGTTAAGTACATTTTTCACTGTCTTGCTCCAGCTGTCTCTCATCATTCACCCGTAAGCCTGTGCTTATAAAGTTCTCTTGATGGTTGAAAATTCATTTACTGTGTGTGGTTTTATTATAGAAATGTGATCATGTGATATAGTTGCAGGAAGAAAGATATAAATAAGAGACAGTACTTTATTGACTAGACTTTATTTTCCTATTGTTGACATCGTTTATATTTTCGCAAAAGGGAGTTGGATCTCATAAAGAAAAAATTCCCTCTGAACGTTTGCCAGAATCAGTTTACTGTCATTTCTAGTTAAAAAGATTTTCTTTTTTCAAACTTACCATACACCTTCTTTTTGCATAGCAGATGGGAAAGATCAGTGAGCTGCTATAGAGATTACAGGGTTTTCCTGTATTTTGATCTTTGATCTTAAGGCAGCTTTTAACCCTGTAGTAATTTCCCAAGAGATTTGAGGAAATATTTTGTAAAACAAAATTATGGGGACTATGAATACATAATTGGTGTTCTCAAAGCATTCTGTCAAATGTAGAGTAAATGCTTTTAAGAAATCATTATCAGCTGTTATGTTTTTTATTAAGCTGATTCCTTAGGTTTATGCCTAAATGCATTATTGTAATTTAGTTTTGAATTTATTCTATTGTTAGAGAAATAGACTTTCCTTGATATATCAACAAGCAGCTGGAAAAAATCACCTCAATGAACAGCCAAAACTCTCTAATTAAGTTTTCAGATTAAAAATTGTATTAGAGTATTTTAACTTGAAATTTGGAATGGTGCTTTTGACTTTTTACTAAGCTTTAATTTTGGTTTCATAGTCTTATCTTTTAGCAAACAAGTTCATGCATTAATAAAATCAAAATTGTGCAGAAAGAGCATTTCCTCTACCTTTAAAACATGACCTCCTCCTCTACACAAAATGCGGGCAATTGCAAGCTTATAACTTTTTGGGAACTCATCAGAGAGCTTAGGTTCCAGGGCTGCCCACTGGTGTTAGGTCTAGGAGAATCAGTCCCTATAGAGAGAGACATGAGCACTTACTTACCCGGGGCAGCAATTGCTCTGCAGTGGCAACAGTTTAGCTGAAGAATTCATGGATGCTGAATGTGGGCTGCTAAGAGAATGTGAAGACTTTGCAGGCTGTACATATAGGTAGAGTTTCTATACACTTAAAGCTTTTTACTCTATGAACTCTACCAGATGTCCCCCGCCAAAGACAGGTGCGACTCCTGAGAAAGCATCCCCTGGTGGTATAGGGATTGGTAAGAAGAGCCACTGCCACAGATGAAGCAAGAAATTATGCCAGTACACTTGTTCCTTGTCTTCCGTTTCTCTTATACTGAATGAAAGCAGGGGGAAAGGCAGAAAAATCACTTTGCCTTAGGGCACTGTTAAAACCCCATTTGCACTTGAGGGTAGGAAGTAGAATCAGAGCTATACTTGGGTAGCATGTTGGGTTTAGAACCACAGCTGGGTAAGGGACGGGAGTAGTGAGAAGGCCACATCCTTGAGACTCAGTGACTTTCTAAGATTTATGCTTAGTGAGAACAACAGAAAATCCCTACTCCTATCACAGAGTGGTGAGCATCGAGCAACAGGTAACAGCTGAACACTGCTGGGAGACTGGCCAGACCATGCAGACCTCCCTGAGCTGCAGCACAAAGAAAAGACCTAAAGCTGAGAGCAGGGCAGACATTAAGAACCAGTCCCCACTCTAAACAGTTTAAACACAAGTTACCAGGTGAGGAGTTAGAAGACTGTGATGCCCCAAGGATACCATGTCCACAATAAATCTCAAACCTAGCCTGATTTCTGACTGGAGGCAAGTGAAGTGAAATGTGCTCAGTTGTGTCCGACCCTTTGCAACCCCATGGAGTGTAAAGTCCATGGAACTCTCCAGGTCAGAATACTGACCTGGAATCTTGGAATACTCCAGCCAGATTACTTTCCAGGGGATCTTCCCAACCCAGGTATCAAACTCAGGTCTTCTGCATTGCAGGCGGATTTTTTTACCAGCTGAGCCATCTGACTAGATTAATTTAAGCCTTCACCCTAAAAACACAGCAAAAGGAAAGAGTTATGTTGCTTTCAATGCATAAAATCTACTACCTTAATTCTTAATCTCCTTCACAAGTTCGACTTTCAACAAAAAATTTAGGTGGCTTACAAAAAGACAATCAAAAAACCTCCAGTACACTTATTGCCAAGAGACAAAATAGTCAACAAAATCAGATTTAGGTATGACATAGATATGGGGACTATCTGACTTAAAATAACTGTAATTACTGTATTGAAAGCTCTAATTAAAAAGGTTGACATGGATTACATGGATAGTTTTAGCAGAAAGATAGAAACTATAAGAAAGAATTAAATAGAAGCACTAAAAGTGAGGAAAAGCAGCAATGAAGAATGCCTTTGACGGGCTTATCAGTAGTTCTGACAGTCAAGGGCAGAATCATTGAGCTTGTGACTAGGCCAATAGAAATTACTATTCAGGAGAAAAAAGTCAAAAAAGAGTAAAAAGAGCAGAGTAAAACACAAAATAGAACAGAGCATCTAAGAGCTATGGAATGACATTAACAAGTCAAATGTAAGCACAGTTTTTATATTGTAAACCACTAGAGAAAGTGGACAAAGTAAAAATATAGGAAGAGAAGACAGATCAGGGGTTGTCAAAGTTGGAGATGGGGAAAGGTTTGACTGCAAGGGGCAACATGAGGGGATTTTGGAGGTAATGGAACTATTCTGTACTGTGACTGTGGTATGGAATGGAGGGCTCTATCCCTCTATCAAAATTGAACTGTATACCACAAACAGTGTGTTTTACTGTTTGTAAATTAAAAACAACAACTAGGATGTGAGGGGAAAACAAAATGGAATACAAATGAATAGCATATCGCTAAAGAGAGTGGGGTGGAGAAGGAAATGGCAACCCACTCCAGTGTTCTTGCCTGGAGAATCCCAGGGACAGGGGAGCCTGGTGGGCTGCCATCTATGGGGTCGCACAGAGTCGGACATGACTGGAGCGACTTAGCAGCAGCAGCAGCAAAGAGAGTGGGGAGGACAAAAGCTCCCCTAATTAATGTTGGAAGATAGTCTTTTGACTGGATGTTGTAAGGCTAAAGACAAAAAGAGCTGCACACAAGCACTGTACTCCTGTTGGCATATTTGTTTCTCACAGAGGTATGGATTAGCAATTCTGAAACTATATGTTTATTAGAGTTGAAAAAATAATTACTGTAGATAAGGGGATTCAGTTTTCTGCCAGAGAAATTACAAATAAGGAATGTGATCGAGTAGAATGAACCCTATGGTATTGGATTGCATTCAGAAATATCAGTTTAACTCGTGGCTGATTCATGTCACTGTATGGCAAAACCAATACAGTATTGTAAAGCAAAATAAAGTGAAAATAAAAATTAAAAAAAAGAAGTATCAGTTTAAATTCATTCTGAATGTGTTAGCTGTATATGTAAATACATATAGAAGTAAATATAGGTGCATATGTATGTGTTCGGTAGTATATGTACATATACAGTTGACCCTTGAACAACATGGGTTTGAACTGAATGGGTCCTCTTATATGCTGATATTTTGCAATAATAAATACTGTTTACTATAATACAGTACAGTGTTTACTATACTATAGTAGCACATGGTCTGGGGCTGGTTGAACATGAGGATGCAGGGGATCTGATGCTATGGAGGACTGACTGACTCTAGTTATATAAGGATTAACCCCCACATTGTTCAGAGGCCAACAATATTTCTTATCACTATCCATGGAGAGAGTCTACCTAGAATCAGAGATAGCCCATTGACAGTGAGCACACCTGGTTCCTGTATCGTGTTTTCTAAATACCATTCTCCAGTTAATGGAGCTAGAGTTCCTTTGAGAATCGATTGATCCTAGGACTGGGTGAGAGAAAATACAAGATAAGCCAGGAGCATCTTGTATTACCACAACTAAGAAAGTTCTTAAAAGAAGCGTGTGGGCATGTTGAGAGGCATAGGAGCTAACCTGAAAGAGCTATTATGACCAAAGGTGGAAAAATTGGAATCATAAAATATCAGAGTAGTTTTAGACTATAACTCACAGAATAAAGTAATATTTAGGAGCCCAGACTGATGCAAATAAATAAAATAAATGAATAAGTGAGTGGGGAGGTAGCATATAGAAGAATTTGAATTATAAATGTGGAAGGGATGAGGGAAGTAGAAAATTGCCATTAGAATACTACAGTAGGAATTTTCACAGGCAAGATCCAGTGATGGATGCCAAAATTAGTGGATGATAGTGTGATTAGTCCCTTGGACTGCAAGGAGATCCAACCAGTCCATTCTGAAGGAGATTAGCCCTGGGATTTCTTTGGAGGGAATGATGCTAAAGCTGAAACTCCAATACTTTGACCACCTCATATGAAGAGTTGACTTGTTGGCAAAGACTCTGATGCTGGGAGGGATTGGGAGCAGGAGGAGAAGGGGACGACAGAGGATGAGATGGCTGGATGGCATCACGGACTCGATGGACGTGAGTCTGAGTGAACTCTGGGAGATGGTAATGGACAGGGAGGCCTGGCATGCTGTGATTTATGGGGTCGCAAAGAGTCAGACATGACTGAGCGACTGAACTGAACTGAACTGAACTGAGTGTGATTAGAAACAGGATATTTGCAGAATCTTAGAATGTCCCTTCCAAGATATTAATTACAAGGGAAAGAGAGTATCTTTACAGTGGATTAACCTGGAAAATACTACCTTAACCAAGACAAGAGCTCCTCACCTTTGTGGTATTCTTGCCAAAATGCATAACCTCAATTTAATTGTGAAAAAACATCAGAAAGATGTTAAATGCTTGATCATTACTCTTCAATGATATCAAATGTCAGAGGCAAGGAAGGACTTTAAGGATTACCACAGATTGAGGAAGACTAAAGATATGCAGGGTACCTGAATGCATTATAGAATCCTGGACAGAGCAAGGATGCTAGTGCAAATATTTAGTTGGATGAAGTCTGAGTAAAGCCTGTAGTTTACTCGATGATTTCATCAATTTTAGTTTCTTAGTTTTGATAATTATGGTATAATTAAGTAAAATGTTAATATTAGTGGAAATTGGATGAAGTATTTGGGAATTCTTTGTACTATTCAAGTTTTCTGTAAGTTTAAAATTATTTAAAAATGAAAAGTTAAAGAGACAACTGTAGGTTTTTTTTAAGCTGCTGCCTGATGACTGAGATACTATAAAAATGAAGCTCCCATCTCCAGTTAAGAAATTTAAACTTGTAAATCTCCATTCACTTTAGGAAGATTAAATTCTTTTGCATTCTCCTACTTTTATTTTATAGTTTTATTAAAGCAAGGAAGAAGGTTTTATAACTAAATTTCCCTCTCGAATATTTTGGGATCTATCTATACATTTTATTTCTCAAGTTGGTGAATTTGAACATAACTACTACTAAAAACTTCTGGCCCCCCAATTTTTTAAACTTGGCATTTGCTTCCAACTCTTACTTGCGTTTTTGATTCATGAAATGTTGAGTAACTCCTCTGTGATAGGTGTTGAGCTGGGACACATGTTACAAAGACTGTTAAGGTAGGTCTGTCCCCTTGATGAAGGTGCAGTATTGGAGAATGTAGGAAAAATTGTAGCGAGGAAATTCATTGTCATGGGGGACATCCTATTCTATGTGGTTTATTTCTTCAATCTCTTTGTACCTTCTGTTTGGAATTTAACTCGTTTAGAATTTTAACACCTCGGCACTGTTCCTTTTCCTCCACTCTCTAAAGCCATTTTGGAATTCTCAATATTTTCCGATGACTTTACTAACTCAGAGAAGAGTGATAGGTTTTGTCTTGGTTGTACTTTTTCTCAGGTGGTGCGGTGATAAAGAATCCACCTGCCAATGCAGGAGATGTAAGAGATATGGGTTCAACTTGGGTTGGGAAGATCCCCTGGAGGAGGGCACGGCAACCCACTCCAGTATTCTTATTTGGAGAGTTCTCCTGGACAGAGGAACTTGGTGGGCTGCAGTCCATAGTGTCACACAATGTCAGACACAACTGGAGTGACTTAGCATGCACAGTTTCTCAGAATGCTCTTTGCTTAACAAACTACTCTTAACAAAGAAACTTTGGAGTATAAATAAAATGCCATCACTTAAAATTCTGCTGCTCTGTTTATTTTGTAGTCTTACTCATGCAATAAGAAAATTAATTTATGAACCCTCTTTGTAGAGAAAGGCATTTATACACATTTTGCAAGAATATCAGACAAGCAGATCTCACAAAACTTATTCATTGACTCTAGGTAAAGAATCATGTTTAGGGGGCAAAAATGAAATATCAGTTTACCTTGATTCTTCATTTAGTTCTTATCACATTAGATAATGATTTTGGAGGGGTTGATTATGATAACTCAAAACAGTGAAAGGTTGTCAAAAAAAAAAAAGACTATGGACTGTTTTGTCATAATGAGAGTATAGCTGAAGGATGTTGGATCTGGGAATCTTGTACATTATTCTCATGTCTTACCTGCATTCTGTCAAACACTTTTACTTCTCCCTGCTTTCCATTCTTGATATATTCCATTTGTCCTTAAGCCGTTGCTACGATGTTAGTCTACTTGCTGTTAAATGTGAACCTTCTAGTTCTTAATGAGTTGGTATCAGAGGGTTGTGCTGAATTTAGGTTACACATGTTTATTAAATGTCTTCTATGTGGCAGACTGTGCAAAATCCACTTTCACACGCCTTCTTTCATTTGATCTTATTTAGTTAAACGAGACTGTGAAATATAGCTGACACAGAAAACCATTTTATTGTGTGGCCTGAATCATATTGAGCGAAGTGTGTGGGATTACTAATGGGATTCTGGAAGGCAGTGGAAGAGTGGCATAAAATATGTATAAAGTAACATACAGGAAGGCTGATAAGACTGGAAGATAAGCTTATGTGTATGTTTTGAAAGTCACCTCTAACACTAAATGCTAGTGATGACACCTTTGCCTACACAAAATCATAATGAGTTTACATTTTAAGATGGAGTACTTTGGATGGAAATAAATTGCTTTATTATTAACGAATCTAGGGTGAGGGTAATGTGTGCCACAGCTGTAGCACATGATTTACTTGCTGATTGGTAATACCTTAGATTCCATTATATGAAAACTTTCTTATTTATAGTTCAATCTGTAATGTATTTGAGCTAATTCTGAGCTTTGTTAGTCATAGCTTATGACTTTGTTTGCCCTTTGTCTCTTGGAAATATTCTAAGGATGATTCTAGAGTAATCATTTATGATGTAGTGAAGTCTTGTAGAATATTGAAGACTAAACCTGACATAGTGAAGAGAATTTTTTTCTCCTGAAGTGAGTCCACTGAAGAGAATCTCTTGCTGTTTTTTGACTCTATGCAGATTCCATATTTTGAGTTTTTGATAAAGTCTGTTTCCTGGATGTTTTCTCTTACTGCATGCATGCCAAGTTGCTTCAGTCACACCCAGCTCTTTGCAACCCTGTAGACCAGAGCCCAACGGGCTCCTTTGTCCATGAGATTGTCCAGGGAACAATACTGGAGTGGGTTGGCATGCCCTCCTCCAGGGGATCTTCCTGACCCAGCGACTGAACCCACATATCCTGCATTGGCAGGCGGGTTCTTTGCCACTAATACCACCTGGGAAGCCGCTCTCTTTACTGATGCCCTCTAATTAACTTTTTAAAAAGCACTGAGCACTAGTACCTCCCCACCGCCTTTGAAATTGTTCTGTGAGAACAAGGAGAATGATTAACTTTCTAACTGATGTATGGTGGCATCACTATATACAATACTTTCATTAAAGCAACTTATTTTTTAAAAAAGATAGCCAAGTTAAATATGTAATCACTCTCCAGAGTAATTACAACGAAAGAATGGATATAATTAGGAATTGTGTCTATCTTTTTATAGCCCATCCCATAACTGACAGTTCTGCTTTTTACATGCAGTTGATAATACGTGGCTCTGATAGTTTCCTTTGAGCAAGTGCTAAAGGAGCTGGTACTTTCACACTTACAGTCCAATCTGAGGTTGACATAACTTTTTCATCACCGCTCTAGTGTGGCATCTGTAGTCATACAGTGAGGTCAAAAACTTACCCATACTGTGGGATGTCTCTTTTTTTTTCTCCTGCAGTATAGCCGGAAATGTGGATTTTTAGGAACTGACTGATTTTTCTAAATTTCAATAACGATAAAGGACATTTTGAGTTTTTTTTTTTAAATGGCTCCTTCTTGAGAAAAGAAGAACTGAGTAAAAATGAAGATTTAAGGTAGAAGTTTCACTGCCTAGGTTGAGCTTGAACAGACTGTGGCAAAATTGGAGAGTAATTAATGTAGCAGATATATATAGGTTTGTTCCTTTTAGAAATTGGTCATACTAAAGGTGTGACCTCATTCATATACCTTTTCATAAAATTTTGCTAAGCGGCATATTTATGAGAGTTTTGATTAGTTTCTTTTCCCTCAAAAAATTAACATTGTAATTAATATTCTTTTGCTCAAAATAACAAGTTCGTTATGCTTGCTGAATATGAAAGTCTTTTAACGTGTTCTTTACAGATCTTTTTGTTTGGGATAAACATTTTGAAATTGGGTCCAGCTCATCCTTTGCAGATGCTATTTTCCTTTCCTTCCACCCAATGACTTTCCCTGTTCATCTGGGTTACTTTGACTCAGCTTGGATGGATTCTCAGTTGCTCGATCATGTCTGACTTTTTGCAACCACATGAACTGTAGCCTGCCAGGCTCTTCTATCCATGGGATTCTCCAGGCAAAAATACTGGAGTGGGTTGCCACTTCCTCTTCCAGGGTATCTTCCCCCCTCCAGGACTGAACCTGCATCTCCTGTATTGGCACGCAGATTCTTTACCACTGAACCACCTTTGGCTCAGCTCAAGGGGAGTCTGTTCTGACCTCCCAGTGTGCACTCCACTCCCGTTCCTGCCACTCCACTTTCACTGCTGTTAGCCAGGCCATCAACAGCCTGGGAATGTGTTTTGGTTCTGACTCCATCTTGCTGTGAAATTTGTCAGTACTGGTGTCTCTTTTTCTTCCATGCTGTTCTCCTGCTCTCCTGATTTTCTTTCCACTCACATGGTTGCTGCTTCTTATTCTTTGTGAGCTCTTCTGCTCATCTCACTAATGGTGATGTTCCTCAGATTATTTCTCTGGGTTCCCTTTTTCTTTTCCCCTTAGGTGTCACATCCTCTCAGTGAAACATCTTATTTCATAACTTCAGCTATTATTTGGTTCAAATGGTGATGGTTTAGTTGCTAAGTCATGTCTGACTCTTCTGACCCCATGGGCTGTAGCCCACAAGGCTCCTCTGTCCATAGGATTTTCCAGGCAAGAATACTGGAGTGAATTGCCATTTCCTTCTCCAGGGGATCTTCCTGACCCAGGGATTGAACCTGGATCTCCTGCACTGCAGGTAGATTCTTTACTGGTTGAGCCACCTGAGAAGCCCTAATGAGTCTTGGAGGAGTCCAGGTGAGTCCTAAATAAAATTCCCAGTTCACGTCTTTCTTTTGCTTTCCTGACTCAGATCTAGCTGGATTCTGGGCCCTTGCAATAGATGAGAAAAATCACCAAGAAGTCCCAGAAGCCCTTTAATTTCAGTGTCTCCAAGCCTTCTTTAGGGGGTCCCCCCTGCTTTCTGGTTATGTCATTTTCTCTACTGGAAAACATTTAGTGCCTCTTCTTGCCTACCAGTACTCTATATTTCTAGCTTCATTTTCCATCGTACTTTTGCTTCAGTGAAATAAAAATACTCAGTTTTCTACCAGAATGTCCTGAACCTGCCCATATCCTTTTAATTTTCTGTTTCTTGCCTCCCTCATCTCTTACAGACGCTCACACAGTTCTGATGCCAGCTTGATACTGAAACTGCCTGATCTACTTGGTCTACATTCCTCTCTCCTTTTTGTGAACTCGTATAGGTTTTTTGAGGATTTTCCAAGTGGCTCAGTAGTAAAGAATAGCCTGCCATTGCAGGAGAGGTGAGTTCGATCCCTGGGTCAGGAAAACCCCTCTGGGGGAAGAAATGGCAACCCACTCCAGAATTCTTGCCTGGAAAATGCCATGGACAGAGGAGCCTGGTGGGCTAGACAGTCCATGGAGTCGCAAGAGTCAGATATGACTGAGTGACTGTGCATATACACATGTTTTATTAAAACCCATTTAATGACATTACCTCATTCTGTTAATTATTCTGTATAATTATTTAGTACTTGCCTTACCTCCCCTCCAGCCTATCATATCCATTGGGCTGGAGTTAAGACATTTTCCCTCAGAGAACCCACACATTGGGCTTGACATATGGTGGGCATGTCATAGCCTGGTATGGTGTCTGATTGAGGGGTTGAGGAGTGAAACCTGTGACAACTCTCGGTTACCATTCATGTTAAGTTCTGGGCCACAGCAGGACTAATTTCTGTTCCATTTCTCAGCCCTGCGTATGGAGTCAGACTAGACTCATACATATATGTGGGGAAGCAGTTGTAGATATTTTCGATCTCTGGCTTTTTCACTTATCATATTATTAGAGTCATATTATTTGAAACTAACATGAACATTTTCTCCCACATTTCAGTATCTCTGAAGTTAGGATGAAGTTTACAGTTGATGACCTCTTACCATAATTGGTGATATGATTCATCAACTCCTGCCCAGCTTTGGTGGCTAGCTTCTCCCTGATACTCCAGCCTGCTGACTACATGCTTCTAGCCAATGAACACTCTGAGGCAGAGAGTAGCTGTGTCCCGCGGCAGAAAGCTGTAGACTGTAAGGGAGTGGTGGGTGCTGAGTAGACAAGCAGCTCATCCTCCATTGGCATTCCAGATCTGTGTTGAGACACAGAAGGTATTCTCGTTTCAAGCCAAAACGAGGAGATGAATGTACGCTATGGGCTTTGTTGTCCGCTTGGTGTCTTATCTCCAGTACCTGCAGAGCTACAGTCTTCTCTGAGTGGGCCCATAATGAGTCAGGGAGCAATTCTGCACTTTTTCTGTTGAAAAGAGCTGGTGGGCTTCTCCACCTCAGGGCCTGAACCCCTGTGGCCTTTCCAGGTCTCATGCAGGCCTGCTCAAAACTCTAGACTGGCGCTTGGAAGGGGTTGTTCTTGCTGTGACCAGTTTTACATTGAGCCTGTGGTTTTTGCCAATTAAATTTAATCAAATAGGATAAATTAACATTGACAAGATAATTGTTTATTTTTAAAACAGATAATTTTTTTGGTTTTATTTTCCTCTGCCAACATGAATTCTAATGTGTTTAATCCTTATCATACTATAAAATAAGAAAAGTGTAATTTTGCAAGTAGATATGTTGATGTGACTGTTGCATGTTGATCAAGGAACCATACAGTACATGAGATACACAGTGGTTCCGTGAACTAAAGACTAGGGTTTTGCACACAACTATTTCCATTGAATATTTTACTTGACTTTCTTCTTATATATCCTCAACCACTGTTTTTATTTGGTGATGCGTTCTTGCCTGGAGAATCCCAGGGATGGGGGAGCCTGGTGGGCTGCCGTCTATGGGGTCGCACAGAGTTGGACACGACTGAAGTGACTTAGCAGCAGCAGCAGCAGCAGTATTTCCAAAAGCTTATTTGAATGAGTAGGTTTCAGTAACCTAGTTGGCTAATTAAAAACATCTCTTGATTTTGGAAACCATGTGCAGTGTGACAGATTGAAAGGGAATATGCGAAATGAGCATATTACAATAAATCACCTGTGAAACCTACAGGTAAACGTTTACATCCATTAGTAAAGATGTTGATTTTTACCTTTATTCCCAGTGGATATGCTGAGTCAGACTAGCTTACACATGTTGCTTGGTAGTCACTTTTCTTGCCAAGTTTTCTTAAGTATACTTGTTTTTCTTGTTTATTTCTTGTTCTGATTTCCTTTGAATTGCATATTTTTAAACATTCCATTTTATCTCTTTTGTTGGTTTATTAGCTATGTTTTACTTTTTGTTGTTGCTCTAGGATTTAAAATATTCATCTCTAACTTATCTGTTTATCTCTACTCTTAAATAATATCATACACAGCATGTAATGTGTGGATGTTATGATAATAGTATACTTCCATTTGCCCCCTCCCATTTTTGGTGCCATTTCATCATAAGTTTTACTTGTATGTATTATAAACCCCACTATATACTGTCATCTTTGTTTTAAACAATAAATTATCTTTCAAGTAAAATTTTAAAACGTGGAACAAAATTTTTTATTCTTTTTTTTTTCCAACCAAGCCATGCAGCATGTGGGATCTTAATTCACTGACCAGGGATTGAACCTGTGCCCCCTTCATTGGAAGTGTCGAGTCAAAGTTTTTGTCACATAGATAGCATTTCTAATATATCTTTGGATTTATCTGGATTTTCATCTAGTATTCTTTTCCATCAGCTTCCTTTAACATTTTTAAGTTTCAAGTCTTCTGGTACCAAATTATCTTTGCATTTAACTGAAATTTTTATTTTGCTACATTTTAAATGTTTTTGTCTGGTATAAAATTCTGGCTTGGCTTGCTTTTTTTTTTTTTTTTTTTTACAGCCCCTCATTACTTTTTAAAATATCAACACGTTAAAGATGCTCCACTGTCTTCTGTTTGCATTGTTTCTGAGATGATTTCAGTGGTAAAGCCTTCTCAGTGACCTGGAAAGTCTACATGATTTGAAACTTCCTGGCTTTTTGGCCTCATTTCTCCTCTTACCTCCCTCCTTCATTCAGGCAGGCTGAGTGCTTATCTGGTATGGATTTTTGTATTTATTCTTCCATTTTTGTGGGCCACTCTTCTCAGATAGTCTTACGTCTCCAGCTTTCACCGCATGCATGTCATCCTATGGGAAAAGCACTCTGTGGTTACTCTCTATAGAACAGTAATACCGTCCATTCTGCACTTATTTTCCTTCTGACCCAACATAACTTTTATCCATAATGCCTGTCACTGTGTCATCTTTTGTCTTGATTTATTTTTTTGTTTCTGCTATTGAACTTTAAGTCCACCTAGGAAGGGAACTAATGTTTTCTTTATATTTTAGAATAGCACCTGACCCTTAATAGGGGTTCAGGAAGTATTTGTGGAAATAAGAAAAGAAAGACAGATGGATAGCAGGCTTCAGTTCATTTAGGAAGTGATGGTATAAATTTGGGGCATTAAAGATAGCTATCTATATCCTTAAAGAACATATTAGATATGAGAGTACTTATGAGTTCATTGTGTGGAAACCTCATAACCTCTGTTAATAATTCTTCAGCTGACCATGAGTAGATTATGCTCTCTGAGCCTGACAGCTGAAGGAATGGAGTTGGACAATGTCTAAAGTCCCTTGCAACTTTTCATTCACCATTGTAAACAAGTTCATAATGAGGTCTCCTTCCTAGTTTTTCCTTTAAAAATCCATTGTAATCAGATTAAACATGTAGTAGGGAGATTAATTATATCATTTCATCTGCAGAAAGCCTTTTGATTGCCCTAAAATTCTTTGATCAATCATCAAAGTTGCTCTTCCATGTTCTATCCTGTCTCCAGTATTCCATATCCCATCCCTACTCTGTATCCCATACCTGTTCTACATTTTTTAGGTGCTGTTTTTGTTCCTTCCATTAAGGATTCCTGTCTTCCATTCCTATTTGTGAAAATCCTTTCTGTCTTTCGTGTTTAATATCAAATACTATCTTTTTTTGAGACATCTTTCCCAGTGTGCAGAATTAAATGGTTGTTTCTTAATATCTGAACTTCTTTTGGACTCTGTTGGAGTGAAATATTATATTTGAATATACTTAACAGATCATAGGACCTCAAAACTTCTTACTGTTTTAAAACATTAAATAATTTCATTGTTTCTTGACATAGGTAAACATGTTGGTGTAGTGCAATAACATTGACTATAGGGAAAATTGTGTAGCCAGTGAAGTTTTTTTAACCCCATCCTTCCTTTTCCTTTGGAGGATGTGAGTGTTAGTTTGTTTTTCAATTTGCACTTGATGGTTGGGGCTTTGCCCTCCAGCTTTCCTCTCCCTAAGCAACAGCCTCCTCTAGCTCCATTTTAGAGTTAAAAATCTCTTCTCTCTTTTTTTATTATTGTCTTTACTTATCCTATGTTATTTTCAGGTACTTTCAAATTCTCTACACTTGTTGTTAGTATTTTTTATTTAGTATTTTAACTCCTATCCGATTGCCCTTAATATTGACTCTAGGGCTCTTTGGTTTTCAATAAAATAAAAAGGTCACATTAAACTTTAGTTTTAAGGTCATCTTTTTCCCCATTTCTCTCGTGGATTTGAAGGTTGTCTTTTTGATTTTATCATTTTATTACATTTTATTGCCTTTAGTGTTTATACAAAGCGCCTCTCTTGATATCTTTTTATTCAGATTCTTTTGATAACTTTTACTGGTTTTTCACATATCAGTAAAGGAATCTTTAAAAAGAGAAGGTAATTTATGAGGCCCTTTACTGTTCTTTATCGTAAGGTGCCTCAAAATGTACATCTGTTTTAGCCTTATTGGTAGTTTTGTTTATTTGATCCGGTGAAATATTGATATAAATTAAATAAGCTTCTTCCTATAATTAGTAATTTAGATTACTCATCAGTTAATGATGTAAAGTTGATCCTTACCTATTAGATATGACAATGTAAAAATTGAAGAATGGATATTTGAGGAATTTAGAGTTAATTTCATTATAGGATATCTTACTTTTATAAGATCATGTCTTGACATGTATAGGTATACCTTGAAGATATCATGGGTTACTTTTCACATCACTGCAGTAGAGCAAATATATCACAGTAAAGTTAGTCATAATGCTTTTGGTTTCCCAGTGCATGTAAAAGATATGTTTACACTGTACTGCAATCTATCAAATGGGCAAAAGCATTATATCTAAAAAAAATAATGTACAAACCTAAATTTAAAAAATACTTCTGTTAAAAAAATGGTAGCCATCATCTGAGTCCTTTGCTGGTGGAAGGCCTTGCCTTGATATTGGAGGCTGCTGACTGATCAGGGTGGTGGTCAGTGGAGTTTGGCATGGCTGTGATAGTTTCTTAAAATGAGACAGCAGTGACATTTGCTGCATTAATTAACTCTTCCTTATGCTTGACTCTGCGACCCCATGAACTGCAGCACGCCAGGCTTCCCTGTCCTTCACCATCTCCTGGAGCTTGCTCAAACTCATGTCCATTGAGTTGGTGATGCCATCCAACTATCTTATCTTCTGTTGCCCCCTTGACCTCCTGCTTTCAATGTTTCCCAGCATCAGGGTCTTTTCCAGTGAGTCGACCCTTCCCATCAGGTGGCCAAAGTATTGGAGCTTCAGCTTCAGCATCAGTCCTTCCAATGAATTTTCAGGATTGATTTCCTTTAGGGTTGACTGGTTTGATCCCTGACTCTCAAGAGTCTTCTCCAATACCAAGTTCGATAGCCTTGATTCTTTGGTGCTTAGCCTTCTTTATGGGCCAGCTCATACATTCATACATGACTACTGAAAAAACCATAGCTTTAACTATATGGATTTTTGTCAGCAAAGTGATGTTTCTGCCTTTTTTAAAAAATTTAAATTTATTTTAATTGGAGGCTAATTACTTCACAATATTGATACTTTTATAAGATCATGTCTTGACATGTATAGGTATACCTTGAAGATATCATGGGTTACTTTTCACATCACTGCAGTAGAGCAAATATATCACAGTAAAGTTAGTCATAATGCTTTTGGTTTCCCAGTGCATGTAAAAGATATGTTTACACTGTACTGCAATCTATCAAATGGGCAAAAGCATTATATCTAAAAAAATAATGTACAAACCTAAATTTAAAAAATACTTCTGTTAAAAAAATGGTAGCCATCATCTGAGTCCTTTGCTGGTGGAAGGCCTTGCCTTGATATTGGAGGCTGCTGACTGATCAGGGTGGTGGTCAGTGGAGTTTGGCATGGCTGTGATAGTTTCTTAAAATGAGATAGCAGTGACATTTGCTGCATTAATTAACTCTTCCTTATGCTTGACTCTGCGACCCCATGAACTGCAGCACGCCAGGCTTCCCTGTCCTTCACCATCTCCTGGAGCTTGCTCAAACTCATGTCCATTGAGTTGGTGATGCCATCCAACTATCTTATCTTCTGTTGCCCCCTTGACCTCCTGCTTTCAATGTTTCCCAGCATCAGGGTCTTTTCCAGTGAGTCGACCCTTCCCATCAGGTGGCCAAAGTATTGGAGCTTCAGCTTCAGCATCAGTCCTTCCAATGAATTTTCAGGATTGATTTCCTTTAGGGTTGACTGGTTTGATCCCTGACTCTCAAGAGTCTTCTCCAATACCAAGTTCGATAGCCTTGATTCTTTGGTGCTTAGCCTTCTTTATGGGCCAGCTCATACATTCATACATGACTACTGAAAAAACCATAGCTTTAACTATATGGATTTTTGTCAGCAAAGTGATGTTTCTGCCTTTTTTAAAAAATTTAAATTTATTTTAATTGGAGGCTAATTACTTCACAATATTGTATTGGCTCTGCCATGCATCAACATGAATCTTACACGGGCATACACGTGATCCCCATCCTGAACGTCCCTCCCTTCTCCCTCCCCGTACCATCCCTCCGGCTCATCCCAGTGCACCAGCCCCAAGGATCCTGTATCAAACCTGGACTGGTGATTCGTTTCTTATATGATATTATACATGTTTCCATGCCATTCTCCCAAATCATCCCACCCTCTCCTTCTCCCACAGAGTCCAAAAGACTGTTCTATCCATCTGTGTCTCTTTTGCTGTCTTGCATACAGGGTTATTGTTACCATCTTTCTAAATTTCATATATATGCGTTAGTGTACTGTATTGGTGTTTTTCTTTCTGGTTTACTTCACTCTGTATAATGGGCTCCAGTTTCATCCACCTCATTAGAACTGATTGAAATGTATTCTTTTTAATGGCTAAGTAATACTCCATTGTGTATATGTACCACAGCTTTCTTTCTTTTTTTTTTTTTAAGGAAATGAACAAATTTATTTATTTACAGACATCCATTCACCTGCTGATGGACATCTGGGTTGCTTCCATGTCCTGGCCATTATAAACAGTGCTGCAGTGAACATTGGAGTACACGTGTCTCTTTCAATTCTGGTTTCCCGCCATCTAGGTTTGTCATAGCTTTTCTTCCAAAGAGCAAGCATCTGTTAATTTCATGGGTGCAGTCATGGTCTACAGTGATTTTGGAGCCCAAGAAAATAGTCTGTTGCTGTTTTCATTGTTTCCCCATCTATTAGCCATGAAGTAATAGGACCAGATGTCATGATCTTTGGTTTTTGAATGCTGAGTTTTAAGCCTACTTTTTCACTCTCCTCTTTCACTTTCATCAAGAGTCTCTAGTTCTTCTTCACTTTCTGCTGTAAGGGTAGTGTCATCTGCATATCAGAGGTAATTGATATTTTTCCTAGAAATCTTGATTCCAGCTTGTGCTTCGTCAATCCTGGCATTTCGCATGATGTACTCTGCATATAAGTTAAACAGGCAGGGTGACAATATGCAGCCTTGGTGTACTCCTTTCCCAATTTTGAAGCCATCCATTGTTCTATGTCCAGTTCTAACTTGCTTCTAAACCTGCATACAGGTTTCTCAGGAAGCAGGTAAGATGGTATTCCCATCTCTTTCAGAATCTTCCACAGTTTGCTGTGATCCATACAAAGGCTTTAGAGTAGTCAATGAAGCAGAAGTAGATATTTTTCTGGAATTCCCTTGCTTTTTCTATGATCCAGCAGATCTCCTCACAGTAGAACTTCTCCCAAAATTAGTCAGTCCTCTCAAACCTGCTGCTGCTTCATCAATTAAGTTTATGTAATCTTCTAAACCCTTTGTTGTCATTTCAGTAATTTTCACCGGGAAAACCACTTTCTCACAAAACCACTTTCTTTGCTCATCAGTAAAACACCTCCTCATTCATTAAATTAAAAAAAAATTTACTAGAGTATACTGGAGTATATAACACTGCTTTATAGTGTTGTATTGTTTTCTGCTGCACAGCACAGTCAGTCAGTTACACATATACATATGAATGACAGAGTATTAGTTACGGAATCTGTTTGGCTGAAGTAACAGAGACCAGATTTAACAATGAATTAAACAAGGCTGATGTTTCTTTCTCCCTTATGTAAAGTTCCATGTTGGTTCCTGTGTGATGCCACCCGGCACTGGTCCAACTTCCCTCTGTATTTTTTTGTTCTCATTAAAGGTTGATCTTGAGATTGCATCAATTCAGTCACATCTTCAGATTCTGCTTCTGATTCTCTTGCTCTTTCTACCACATTTGTAGTTATTTCCACCACTGAAGTCTTGAACCCCTCAAAGTCATCTGTAAGTGTTGGAATCAACTTCTTCCAAACTCCTGTTAATGTTGATGTTTTGACCTCTTCCCACGAGTCTGGAATATTCTTAATGGAATCTAGCATGGTGAATCCTTTCCAGAAGATTTTCAGTTTACTTTCCCCAGATCCATCAGAGAAATCATTAGCCTTAACAAAATATATTTCTTACATAATCAGACTTGAAAATCAAAGTTACTCTTTGATCCAAAGGCTGCAGACAGATGTTGTCTTGGTTGGCCTGGAAGCAACATAAATCTCCTGTACATCTCCATCAGAGCTCTTAGGTAGCCAGGTGCTTTGCCAGTGAGCTGTGATATTTTGAAAGGAACCTTTTTTTCTGAGCAGTTGGTCTCAACAGTGGGCTTTAAACATTCAGTAAACTGTGCTGTAAACACATGTGCTGTCATCCAGGCTTTGTTGTTTCATTTATAGAGCCCAGGCAGAGTAGAATAATTCTTAAGGGTCCAGATTTCAGGATGGTAAGTGAGCACTGGCCTCAACTTCACGTCACCAGCTGTATTAGCCCCTAACAAGAGAGTCAGCCTGTCCTTTGAAGCCAGGCATTGACTTCTCGCCTCTAGCTACCAGAGATCCAGATGAGATCTTTGTCCAATAGAAGATCATTTACATGATCTTTCCATTTCATTTACGTGAAAATCTATTGTTTAGTTAGCTGCCTTCATTAATTATGTTAGCTGTATTTTCTGGATAACTTGTGGCAGCTTCTCCATCATCATTTGTGGCTTCATTTTCCATTTTTATGTTTTGGAGGCAGCTTCCTTCCTTAAACCTCAGGAAGTAACCTCTGCTAGCTTCAGACTTTTCTTCTGCAACTTCCTTACCTCTGTCAGTGTTCACAGAATTGAAGAGAGTTAGGGCCTTGCTGTGGATCAGGCTTAGGTTTAAGGGAATGTTGTGGCTGGTTGGACCCTTTTTCCAGAGCTTAATGACTGTCTCCATATGAGCAATAAGGCTGTTTTGCTTTCTTACCATTCATGTGCTCACTGAAGTAGCACTTGTAATTTCCTTCTAGAAATTTTCGTTTACCTTCACAACTTGGCTAATTATTTGGCAAAAGAGGCCTAGCTTTGGGCCTGTGTTGGCTTTCCACAGGCCTCCTTCACTAAGTTTAATCATGTTTAGCGTTTGTTTCAAAGTTAGAGACATTCCACTCTTTCTTTCACTTGAACATTTAGAGGCCACTGTAGCGTTATTCCGTTCAGTTCAGTTCAGGTTATTAGTTAGCCTAATGTCAAATTGTTGTGTCTCAGGGAATAGGGAGGCGGGAGGAGAGGAGAGGAGAGGAGAGCAGTCAGAACACACACATGGTATCTGTCAAGTTCACCGTCTTACATGCTGAGGTGCATGCTGCCCCCAGACAATCAGAATTGTAGCATCAGAGATCACTGATCACACATCACTATAACAAATATCATAAGAATGAAAATACTTGAAATGGCGGGAGAATTACCAAAATGTGACACAAGAACGTGAAGGTGAGCAAGTGCTTTTGGAAAAATTGTGCTTAACCCAGAGTTGCCACAGACCTTCAACTTATTTTTTAAAAAATGCAGAATCTGTGAAGGGCAATAAAACAAAGCTTAATAAAATGAGTTAAACCTGTATTAATCGTGAAGATGTATTTGGTCCTTCCAGACACTTTCGGATGCTTTACATACTCCATTATTTTTAATTCTAGCAACAATCGCATTATTCATCCCATCTGTTAGTAAGGAAATAGTCTCAGGGCATGCAGTTGGCAGAACTGAATCCAGAGCGCTGGCTTCTAGCAATGAAAGAGTCTTTGCCTCTCCCGCCCCCACTTTTAGGGCTTCCCTGGTGGCTCAGAAGGTAAAGAATCTGCCGGCAATGCAGGAGGCCCAGGTTTGATCCCTGGGTTGGGAAGATCCCCTGGAGGAGGGTGTGGCAACCTATTCAAGAATTCTTGCCTGGAGAACCCCATGAGCAGAGGAGACTTGCGGGCTGCCGTCTATGGGGTTGCAAAGAGTCAGACACAGCTGAGTGGCTAACACTACCCACCCCTACACACACATACACACTTTTCACATACTTGGTTTAAGATTCCCTTTGGAGAACAAAAGGGTTTTACTGTTTCCAATAAAAATGTTAAATGCCACTGGACTGCAGAGTTCATTTAGTTATTATTACTTATCCTTTGACATCACATCCTTTGTGATCTTGATACATGCTTTAATTCTGTGTTGCTGTTTAACTTTCTGATGTTAGTGACAAATATATTTACATCTTGAACTCTATCCCTATGGATATAAATTTCCTACAGATACGTTCACTGACTGGATTTTCCTAGAGAACTTTTATTTCTTTGTGTCTCCTATGTGGCACCCAGCATAGTACCTTGACATATAAATTTTTCAATAAATAAACTTACTATAACTAAGTTTTAGTTATAAACCCATATTTTTGTCCTTGGGAAACCAATTTTAATTTGGTGTAAAATATGGTACTGATAATAAAAATCAATCTTGAGAATGTTACATGAGAGGAGCAGTTCTGCCCCACCCACCCCCATTTCATATTCCTACAGTGACACATATCAATTTGTAGGTTGGAACAAGAAGTCTTAAGCTACAAATAGATGGAGCATACTTTTCCTGCAGTGGGATGGCTCATGTGACTTGTGTATTCTAATTAAGCTTTTTTTGAAATTCAGGTCTGCATTCTTACTTGATTAATATTCACCACTACTATTTTTATGCAGATCACATGAAAAATGAACCCTACATGCCAGGATAGCTTGCATGAAATTACTATTCATCAACATGAATCAATAAGCGCACCAGTATAATGGTATCTGCTGGGAAAAGTTAAAAAAAAAAAAACGGTTACGAAGGTCATATAATATGAACGAAAAAGGAGAAAAAAATTCATTTTTGCATTGAAAAACATAAATATGTTTCAAGAGAAAATTAGTATGACTAAGATCAAAAACCAATAGATGAAGTTCTGTTATATTTTACTGCATGCATGAGCCTTGAAAACATGAGGCTAAGTGAAATAAGCCAAACACAAAAGAACAAACCTGGTATGATTTTTCATATATGGAATACCTAGAACAAGCAAATTCAGTGAGACAGAAAGTAGATCAGAGGTTACTAGGGCCCGGTGGGAAGGAGAAAGTGGAACTCATTTCTTAATGGTAATAGAACTTTTTGAGGGGGATGATTTAAAAATGTCAAAAACAGAGTTGATGATTGCACAACTTTGTGAACTGTACTTAAAATGGGTGGAAATGGTAAATTTTATGTTAGCTATTTTACATTTTAAAAAGCGTCTTAATTACTGGGATGGAAATTTAAGCATGTTCTTTAGTCTTTGAATGAAGAAAGCAACTGATTTCACAGACACTGAACCAGACCACACCATTGGCCCAGGGCTTTCTCTCTGCCCATGAGTGAGCCTTGCCTGGCATGCCTCCAGGTTGTACATGGTAGACCTGTGTGGGTCAGGTGGACAGGGGAATCTAGAAGTGATCAGCTTGTGAGACACTGTAGTTGGGAAAGGAACTGACTGACCCAGAGTAGGAGACATGTGAAATTTTGCAAACTTGGAATTCCTAAAAGAATGAAAATGGAAGAAAAAGAAAACGAGGCAAGTGATGGTGAGAAGATAAGACCAGATGTGCAGTGGAGGAAAGCAGCTTGGTTGGGGAAGCTGGATACCTTCCCTCTGTGCTCTGAAAGCATCCAGGTGATGTTAGTGGTAAAGGTAAAGAATCCGCCTGCCAACGCAGGAGACGAGGCTTCGGACCCTAGGTGGGAAGATCTCCTGGATTTGGAAATGGCAATCTGCTCCAGTATTCATGCCTGGGAAATCCCATGGACAGAGGAGCCTGTTGGGCTCCAGTTCATGGGGTTGCAAAGAGCTGGATGTGACTGAGCACACACACACACACACACACACCAGTTCAGGACTGTGGTATAAAGAACACACACACTGAAATCACCTAGCTGTTCATTCCTTTCTTTACCCTTTGTGAATCTTCCTGCACTGGACTGAGAGACCAGGGGTCATGTCCATTTCTGTATTCTCAGAATTTGGGACATGAAAAGGACTCAGTAAGTCAGTCAGATACCTGGGAGAAGGGAAGGCTGTGGTGGGCACAGACAGAATCAGCTGGCCAAATGACTACCAAGAGAGATGTGTAGAACTGCAGAAAAAAGGCAGTTAAAAATGGCTGAGGAAATACCTACATTTACTGCAGTTCCCTCTGGAAATACAACAGAAATTACAAAGGAAATTTTTATTTTCTAAGAGGAGGAGGGAGAATTGGCATAAACAGAAAACAATGTAAAAAATAGGAGGAAGAAAACACCCAATGTAATTGTAGAAGCTGATTTAAAAAGTCAGAGACTCACTTTGAAAGAAAATAAAAAGTTGAAATCTAAACAGATGATAGAAAGTGAGTGTTTGCGATCATCCTGAACCTGTGAAAGAATCTCGAAAGGTGCCAATTATCTGTTGAAAGAAATGACAAAGAATTAATGCCCTCGGCCCTCAGCTCTCCCTAATGTTGCATAGCCTGGGAATTGCTCCTTTAGGGGGCAACAGGCATAGCTGAGGCAGTGGTGCCAGGCTGAACACTGGCAGGGGTAGGATGTTGTAAGTGACAGTCTATACTGTGTTGTAACCCTTTTGCACACTTGAATCCCAGAGCAATGGCAGAAGGGCTTATCCTCCCCCAGCAGGATGTGGGAGGACACTTTTCTGTTTTTCTGGGAAATTTTGACCAGCCCTAGTTCCCATAATCAGGCTTTCCCCAAATCACTCAAGGCTTCCGTTGTCCAATTTGGTAGTCACTGAGCAGTGTGAGGCTACTGAGCACTGAAATATAGATGCTCTGGTTTTGGATAGTATAATTCACTCTGTATTTTAAAAACTTCATAAGAGAAAAATGTAAAGACCTCAATAATTGATATAGTGAATACATGTTGAAATAATATTTCTTTTCTTTTTTTTTAAGTATTTATTTGGCTCCACTGAGTCTTAGTTGTGGCAAGAGGGATCCTTAGTTGTGGCATTCTAACTCCTTGATCAGAGATTGAACCCAGGCCCCCTGCACCAAGAGCTCAGAGTCTTAGCCACTGCACCACCAGGGAAACCTCCCTGAAATGATATTTTTGATATAGTAGGTTAAATAAATTTTATTTAAATTAATTTAACCCATTTATTTTTATTTATTTATTTTTTCCTTGCATTTCTGGGATAACCTTCACTTGACCATAGTATATTAAGGTTTGCTCTTATTCTTTTTTCTTCTGTTTACTTTGCGTTTCATTTGCTTTTACTTTTCTAGTTTCTTAAAGTGGGGCTTAGGTTTACTGCAGACCTTTTGTCCTTCCTAATAGAGTTGTTTTAGCGCTAACCCATTTATTTTTAATGTTGCTACCAGAAAGCTTAAAATGACATATTTCTACTGGATAACACTGCTCCAAAATGAAGCCTTCTACTCAATAGTTGGCTTTTGCTTACTGACTTCAAAACAGCGTTCAATATTCTACCATAGCAGGGATAGTCAAAGTTCATTAGACTTTTGAGGAAACATGTTAATATGAAGGACAGAGACAAAACAAACTTTTTTTAAAGTAACTTTCTGAAAATAAACAATGCAAGAGGAAGAAAACAAAATGAGACAACAAAAAAACTGTTATTGTTAGGGAAAAGTTACTGCAACCCCGTTTTTTATTTTTTTTTTAATTCATAAAACAAGTATTTTTGGAAATTAAAGCCCAAGTACAAAAATGAACTGCGGGGCAAAGTAATAGCCTCCTAAAGATGTTTATATCCTAATCCTGGGATCTATGACTATGTTGGGCTTCCCAGGTGGCACTAGTCGTAAAGAACCTACTTGCCAGTGCAGGAGACATGAGACGCTGTTTTGACCCCTGGTCAGGAAGATCCCCTGTAGGAGGGCATGGCAACCCACTCCTGTATTCTTGCCTGGACATGGACACAGCAGCCTGGTGGGCTACAGTTCGTAGGGTCACAAAGAGTCAGATTGACTGGGGCAGTCCCCAAGAGCTGTAGTTTTATTTTCAAGAATCTATGGCCCTATCCAAACCTGGTCTTATGAATGGCCAGAGAAGATGTTCACATAATTGGCATGGTTTCCCAGGGAGCTGAAAGATTCAGCCCCTCCGTATCTCTGATCCACTGCCTTGTTCTAATATATCAAATCCCCACTAACAAAAAGCCTTCAAAGTTAAGTCTTCAGAAAGAGTATTAAAATGGAAACATTAACAGGAAGAATCGTGCCCACTAAAATTTTAGCATAGGTTAAGGAAGAGAAGCAGTTACACAGAACAGCAAAAATGGTTGATTGGAAAGAGAATCAGCCATCTTTGGTGGAAATTTGATGAGCTTTACCATTTTCTTTGTCCAAGTTCTAAAATACCCCTATTTTTATAAGACAGGACTCTCTTCTCCCAGCTCTGGAATCCTGAGCCTAGAGATGATAAATCTTATCTGAGTTTAGAGAAGAAAAAATCACAAATTGGTCGTGGTAGTTTTTGGATAAAAATGACTAATCTGGGTTAACAGGTCTAAGTTTGGTTTATTAGTTTTATCTTCTTTTAGGTATTATCCTCATTAGAATAATATAAAATATGCCTAAGTGTAAGTTGTCAGCCTTAAATTACAACAGCATTTTGTTACAAATGCTCTTCTGCTCACCAGATTTGCCCAATATGGATTGAGAAACCTGACTCCAGTATTTACACTTACTCGATCCGCACATGTATTTCCGTTTACATATGTGTTTCTACCTGTGAACATATGTATGTGAACATATATGAGACTATACATGTATGTATAAATGTATTCTGTCTACATATATGATACAGATAGACTATATACATGAAAGCCTTCAGAATGTTAACAATGAGAAGTATTTATATGATACCACACATTATACTTTGGCCACTTGGTATGAAGAACTTACTCACTGGTAAAGACCCTGATGCAGGCAGGAGGAGAAGGGGACAACAGAGGATGAGATGGTTGGATGCCATCACCGACTTGATGGACATGAGTTTGAGCAAGTTCTGGGAGTTGGTGATGGACAGGGAAGCCTGGCGTGCTGCAGTCCATGGGGTCACATAAAGTTGGATATGACTGTGCGACTGAACTGAACACATTAATCTATCTGTTCTTCTAGCATATTTGTTCTAAATCTTAAGCTGTGTGGAGAAGAGGAATGGTTCTCTTCTTATCTGGATTTTTCTCTGTGTCCACACAGCTGAGTTGGGATATCCGATTCTTACGTCAGGGCTTTGTTAGTTTAATGGATAATGTTTTTAGCTTTTCTTAACATATTTTCTAAGAACAATCTCTCAATGCCCTTAAAAATGGTTTATTTAGACTCTTTTGCTCTTCTCTAATATATTCGTATATCCTTCGCATTTCTCACTGTTGGCCTTGTTTATAAAATTGTGTGATACCTCAGCCCTCAGTCTCTCAAGAGATTGCCTACTCTGTTTTGTGTTTTGAAGCCGCTTCTCTCTGACTGCTAAACGGTCAAGGAGGAACCTGGAGGTCCAAGCAGAAAAATGATTTCCAACGGGGTAGACATAGAGAGACACTTTTGTGTTACACCATTAAATCTCACCTACTCCCTTTCCGTGCATAAAGAGCAATTAAATGGAATTATCTCTTTAATCATTTCATGTTTGGTATTTACAATAGCATTTCAAAAGAGGATATTTAATCCTTAAGATTAATGGTTCTCATTTTTAAGAATTTTAATCATTTGTACATTTTTAAAAGTCCCATTTTGATTTGCTAATCCAGCCTCATGAATGTAGCTGTGACTCAGTCCTGACCCCATGGACCATTGCACCCCAGGTCCTCTGTCCATGGGGTTTCCCAAGCAAGAATACTGGTGTGGGTTGCCATTTCCTTCTCCAGGGGATCTTCCTTACCCAGGGACTGAACCTGTGTCTCCTCCATTGGCAGGCAGATTCTTTACCACTGAGCCACCTGGAAATTCCACTTTGGGGAAGAGAATTATTGTACTTCCATTAGTTATCTTGGCTGGTGAAGATTAGCTGTTTACTCAGTTTTGCCTAGTGAATTTTAGTCTTTGCAGAGGGTATAGTCTTATGATGAGGGGCATGGATTCTGGAGTTCGAATATGAGCTGTGCTATTTCCTATGTGGTTTTGGGCAGCTCTAGCGTCAGTTTTCCCATTTGCATAATGGGGCTAAATTTGGTACCTGTCTCATTGGATTATTATGGTGATTAAATAAGAAATAGCACAGTTCCTGGTATGTTGTTAGCACCAGTTTAATACTTATTGTCAAGAGGCAGAAAGGTATAATTGAATTAGACAAGCATGGTTTATAATCCTAGCACTGAGGTGGTGATCAGAGTGGAGGTATATATATACATACATACATACATACATACAAGATCTTTAGCAAGCTGTCTAACCTCTCTGTGTTGATTTCTTCAAACTAGAAAGTTCAGTAACCTTCCTTATCAGGTGATTGGAAGGTCTGGTATAGAGCAAACTTATAAAACTGCCTGCTATGCTCTTCTCTTCTCTCTTTCTTTCCAGTTCTTAATTCCATTTAGGAATGCAAATTCAGAAAATCTTTTACTTCTCCATCCCCTTCTCCTAAAACTCAGCAAGTATTCTTTTATAACACATGTTAAGTAGTTGTCAATCTGTTTTGTTTTACTGGGATCTTTTTTTATTTAATGCTTGCCCTGTTTTTTTGGCTAAAGTATTAGGGCTTCCCTGGTGGCTCAGACGGTAAAGCGTCTGCCTGCAGTGCTGGAGACCTGGGTTTGATTCCTGGGTTGAGAAGATCCCCTGGAGTAGGAAATGGCAATCCACTCCAGCACTCTTGCCTGGAAAATCCCATGGATGGAGGAGCCTGGAAAGCTGCAGTCCATGGGGTCGCTGAGGGTCGGACACGACTGAGTGACTTCACTTCATAGGAAACGAGTAGAAGGCATTGAGAAGAGATCAAGTATTAGAGAGCTTTAAGGCTTTATGTCTAAAGAATAAATAGAAAATAAAAAAACAGGCAACAGAATTGCTTTCATTAGATGCTATGTGGTAAGAAACTAAAGAGATGCCTGGTAGGTCAGGGAAATGAAATACAAGTCCTGGGTTTTCTCTTTAATTTGGTAATGGAAATAGCAATATCAGTAAACTATATGCAGGCTGGGAGAGTGCTGGAGGAACTACCCAAGGGATTGTGAAGTCATTCTTATTCACCTAGTGGGTAAAATGCTGAGAATTTGAGGTGATTTGATGGTGATCAATCTAAGGTCATGTGCCTTTTCTGTAGCTTCTTGGGGATGTGCTGAGAATGGTAAATTCAAACCAAGATGGCTCAGCCTGGAAGGCAGTGATAATAAAATATAAAACTAAAAAAATTTAAAAATTAAAAAAAAAA
>SJYC01091005.1:0-29058 GCA_006408675.1 Madoqua kirkii
CCAAAATTGTAAATCACTTTAAATATCTTCCTTTAAATAATTTTGCCTTATGGATATTAAATTTCAGCATTCATAAATAGTTTTATTTTCTGAAAACTTCAGTAAAGGTTAAATGTGAACACAAAAATAAGACAGAATATCCAACTTTTGACTATCTTATGATTCTCGCAGCCCTAAATTCAAACACTGTTTTCCACAGTGTATTCTATTTGAACATTTTCCATTGTCCTCCTAGTTTATAGATTTGATGTGAAAGATATTTAACAGTATTCAGTTGTCATAGTGAGAATCTTCTGAAGATTTTTGAATTAAATTTCAATTGTTTGCTGGGTTTTCTTCAAAATTCTTGTATCTGGATAGTCTGACACTGTTCAAACCTGTTTCATTATTTTACCCTATTAGGAGTCATTCAGAGTTCACTTTCCTCAAGGAAACCTAACCTTTCAGAGGGTGCCATGTCTGCTCTGGGCAAACAATCCAGGGGTTCCTCTGAACTTTGTGTTTATGATCACAGGCCCTGAGGCTTCCCGAAACTTCGTTTACTCTTATATGTCCAGTAAGCCTCTCCAATACTCTTGTTGTTATTTATTCACTCAGTTATGTCTGACTCTTTGCAACTCCATGGACTGCACGACACCAGGATTCCAAGTCCTTCACCATCTCCCAAAGCTTGCTCAGATGTGTGTCCATTGAGTCAATGATGCCATCTAACCAGCTCATCCTCTATTATCCGCTTCTCCCCTTGCCTTCTATCTTTCCCAAAATCAGGTGGCAAAAGTATTGGAGCTTCAGCTCCAGCATCAGTCCTTCCAGTGAATATTCAGAACCGATTTTCTTTAGGATTGACTGGTTTGATCTCCTGGCAGTCCAAGGGACTCTTGAGTCTTCTCTAACACTGCAGTTCAAAAGTATCAATCTTCAGTGCTCAGCCTTCTTTATGGTTCAACTCTCACATCCACACATGACCACCAGAAAAAACATAGCTTTGGTTATATGGATTTTTTTGGCAAAGTAATCTCTCTGCTTTTTAATATGCTGTCTGGGTTGGTCATAGCTTTTCTTCCAAGGAGCAAGTGTCTTTTATTTCATGACTGCAGTCACCACTGCAGTGATTTTGGAGCCCAAGAAAATAAACTCTGCCACTGTTTCCATTGTTTCTTCATCTATTTGCCATAAAGTGTTGGGACCAGATGCCATGATCCAGTTCAAACTCTCTCTGTCACATTAGCTTTTTCCTGTGGGTGTCCTTGATGCCTCCCCCAAACATACACACATCACATAGTTCTGGGAGCTGTTCCTGGGAGTAGAGGTGATGATCCACTGCTCTATTTTTGCATCTCAGATTTTTCCTTTGTACTAGTTGGGGATACCTATTAGTCACCATGTGCAAAATACTTACAGATAGATCACATACAGTAGTAGCAATGTAGCAGTGTTGTGTTTCTATAAGTCTCTCATCTATCTTTTGTCTATCTATCATGTATCTACCTTTCTACTTGTGTGTGTGAGGAGTGGATAAGGAAGAGTGTGCAATTTTATTTTTACTTCTCAAATATTAATTGAATTGAATAGATCTTAACAATTTATACATTGTTATACGTTTTCAGGATAGTTACACATTTTCAGGATACTTTGGAAGTCCTTGAAGTTGGGTCAAGCCTTGAAACAAGAATAATTAGATCCAGCTCTACATGAAAGTTGGAATAGGCAGATAGATGATGCTTTCAACTGGTTGAGTCATCTTACAAATATGTATTCTTTAGGAAATGGTTCTAGCCTGCTAGAGAAACTTATGAAGATGAGGAGCCCTCCAGTCAGCAGAATTGATACACTGGGCTCATTATTAAGCAGAAATTCATTCTTCAGAAGAAAGAATGTTGGTCACTGAAATACAATGTGATGATTTGCCTTAAAAGCAAGAGAGCATTGAGAACTAAGAATGACTGAAGCTAAAGTGAAAGGTGTGAGGAATATGGAATTCTATAGCCTAATTCCTGAGCTCTTAGCTATCAGCTTAGCTAATCAAGCAGGTAAAAACATGTGTTCCAACTCCCACATGGCCTTTAGAAAGTTAACCAACCAGTCATTTCACAGTTTGAGTTCTTAATTTTAATTTTTCAAGTCAATATATACTTTTATAGCACATTTAGTTTTGCAGGAAAACTGAGCAGAAAGTTCTCACATACCTTCATTTTCCCCTCACAAATTCCCCCCTTTTGTAAATAGTTTACCCTAGTGTGGTGCATTTGTTACAATTGATTTACTGATATCTGCACATTAGATTTTAATTGCAGTCCATAGTTACATTAGGATTCACTCTTTATGTTATGTAGCTCCGTGGATTTCGATAAATGTATGTCACATATCCATCATTACAGAATCATGCAGAATCATTTCACTGTCCTGAAAATCCTTTGTACTTCATCTATTCCTGCCCAAGTCCTTGCAGTCCTCCAACAATTTACTGCCTTCATAATTTTGCTTTTTCTGTCATATAATTAGAGCCATATAATATGCAATATTTTCAGACTTGCTTCTTTTACATAGCAACATGCTCTTAAGGTTCCTTCATATCTTTTTATGGTGTGACACCTCATTACTTTGTATCACTGAATAATATTTCATTGTATGAACTCCAGTTAGCTTATCCATGCAGGTACTACAGGGTACATTGGCTTCTTCCAGTTTTGGGTGATGATCAATAAAGGAGATGTTAATAGCCAGATGCCTGTTTTTGTATTGACTTATATTTTTAACTCATTGGGTAAATATCTAGGAATAATGAGCTGAGTTATTTGGTTAAGACTAAATTTAGATTTTCAATAAACTACCAAACTGTTTTCTAAAATGGCTGTACCATTTGCACTCAAGCCAGCATGAGTCAGAGTTCCTTGTCATTCCACATCCTCACTTGAATTTGGTGTTGTCAGTAACTTGGCATCTAGCCATTCTAATATGCAGGTAGTAGTATCTCATTGTTATTCTATATTGTAATTTCTAACAATATATGATGCTGAGCATCTTTTAATATGTTTATTTTTCCATCCACTTGTCTTCTTTGGCAAGGAGTCTGCTAGGATATTTTCCCCACTTTTTCACAGAGTTGTTTGTTTTCCAGTTGCTGAGCCATTTGACTGTTTTGAATACAGTTCTTTAAATGTGAGTTTTGCAGATATTTTCTCCCAGGATGCAGCTTGTTTTCTAATTCTCTTTACAGTATTTTCACAGAACTGAAGTTTTTTTTTTAATCTATAATGAATTTATTATACAATTTTTTAATGAATCATACTTTTGATAGTATATTAAATGTTTGTTTTAAGCCCAGGCTCACCTCTATTTTCTGCAATGTTATATTCTAGAAGTGTTATAGTTTAGCATTTTACATGTAAGTCTGCCAACTAAAAATTGGCACTTGCCATCTGCCTTTATAAGGATGAAATCACTGGCTACTGCAGTTGTTGACCTTCAACACTCCTTGAAAGTAATCCTGAGCAGAGAGCAAAAATGAGGCCCACTTGTGCTCTGGGAAAAACTAGCAGAACTTCAGATAGATCTTTTCAGGAGCAGATTTTATGAGCCCAGATTCTTGCATCTTCTCACATCTAGAAAAGTACTAAAATAATTTGTTGAGACATCTGCTCCTCATAACTAGCAGCAACCTTTTCAAAAGTGTGCACTTGTGTGCTTGACTGCATGTGTCCTTCTTCACTAAACTCATGTATACACTGACTTTCCTGCCCACCTTTTTGGAGCAATTTCTCAGAGCCCATCTGAGATGCTTCTTCTAGACTACATTACTCATTTAGCCCCAAATAAAACTTTACTTATGACTCTCACATTGTATTTATATTTTTTCAGTTGACAGTTTTATGTATGATCACTTTGTTTTATTTGTGTGTGTGTTTGTATGTGTGAAAAGTGTAAGGTTAATATCTAGATTTTTTTTTTATAGGTATTCAATTGTTTCAGGATCATTTGTTGGAAACATCTACCTTTATCTATTTCAACTGCCTTTGCTCCTTTGTTAAACTGCAGTTTACATTTAAATCTCAGGCCTACATTTGTATGGTTCTAGTTTAAGCTTTCTATTCTGCTGTATTTATTTATTCTTTCACCAATAACACAATCACTTTGTTTTGTTTGTGTGTGTGTTTGTATGTGTGAAAAGTGTAAGGTTAATATCTAGATTTTTTTTTATAGGTATTCAATTGTTTCAGGATCATTTGTTGGAAACATCCACCTTTATCTATTTCAACTGCCTTTGCTCCTTTGTTAAACTGCAGTTTACATTTAAATCTCAGGCCTACATTTGTATGGTTCTAGTTTAAGCTTTCTATTCTGCTGTATTTATTTATTCTTTCACCAATAACACATTTCATTGTTATTATTGCTGTTGCTTTAGAATGCATCTTGAAGTCAGATTTTTTTAAATTTTCTGACTTTGTTCTTCAATAGTGTGTTGCTAGTCTGTATTTTTTACTTTTCCATGTAAAAGAATTTGTTAACATCCACAAAATTTTTGCTTGGATTATGATTTATATTGCCTTAAATTTATGGATCAAGTTGGTAAGGACTGGTATCCTAATATTAGTGATCACCTTTCTTATGAACATGGAATACTTTCCCATTTATTTAGACATTTGTTTCATCAAAGTGTTGTACTTTTTCTAGTATAGTTCACACATATATTTTGTTAAATGTATACTGCAACATTTACTTAACCTTTCTTTTTGTGTTGATGTAAGTGATATTATAGTTTTACAAATTCTGACTACTAATTGTAGATATGAAGGAAACCAATTAACTTATGCATATTAACCTTGTATCTCACAACCTTGCATAATCATTCATTATTTCCAAAAGTTTGTCTTTTTTTTTTTAAAATTCTTTGGTATTTTTCTATAGAGACAAATATGTGATCTATGAAAAAAATTTATTTCTTCCTTTCATTCATTTTTAATTTTATTTATTTTCTTTTCTTATTGCATTATCTGAGACTTTCAGTGTAATGAAGAAAAGATGTGAGAGAGGACATTTTTGCTGAGTTCCTGATCCTATGGGGAAGCATGTAGCTTCTCAGCAATAAGTATGACATTAGATATAAGTTTCATGTAGATGTTCTTTATCAAGTTGAAGAATTACCTCTCTATTTCTAGTTTGCCTTGAGTTTTTATTATGAATGGATATTAGATTTTGTCAAATATTTACTCTCCACCTATTAATATGATCATATCAGTTTCTTATTTAGCTTATTGATACTGATGCCAAAAGCTCAGCCTTTGTTCATTGGTGCTGAATTGAATCCCAGAAACAGAGTTTGTGCAAAATAGAAAAGAATAGCTTTACAGTAAGTCCCCTACACATAAGCCTTCAAATTGTGAACTCTCAAAGAAGCAAATGTCCATCCACATAAGTTCCTTAACATGTCTGGTGTACATTATCGTGTGTGTATGCCCTACAAGTGTGCCTCCCTGGTGGCTCAGAGGTTAAAGTGTCTGCCTCCAATGCGGGAGACCTGGGTTTGATCCCTGGGTCAGGAAGATCCCCTGGAGAAGGAAATGGCAACCGACTCCAGTATTCTTGCCTGGAAAATCCCATGAACTGAGGAGCCTGGTGGGTTGCAGTCCACGGGGTCACAAAGAGTTGGACACGACTGAGTGACTTTAGTTACTTACTATGCTCTACAAGTAGTTGTGCTATTGTGTACTTTACAGTACTGAATAGAGTATGGTATCTTTATTTCAAACCCAGGATGTGTGAAAGCAAGCATAAAAGCAGTGGTGATGTAGTAATCCAGTGCTATCATGTCATCTATTACAAGAAAAAAAGAGCTACTACCAGACATCACTGGGTCATTTTCTTCAAGAGTGTTGGTAGAATTGAGTCCAGCAAGGAGCCAGAACCTGTGCCATCAACATCAGGTGTGAGTGAAATTACAACTTTCCCTCCATTTCTTATTGCTGATGATCCTTCAGTTCTACCATCTCCCACATCCTCTCCCTCCTCTAGTCAGTAATTCTTACCCATTTACTCAATGCCAGCTCCTGCACACCAGTTGTTATACTGTGCTACTGTACTTTTACTTTCCATGTTGTCTTGTATGTATTATTTCTGTGAAAAGTATTATAAGCCTGTTGCTGCTGCTGCTAAGTCACTTCAGTCGTGTCTGACTCTGTGCGGCCCCAGAGGTGGCAGCCCACGAGGCTCCCCCGTCTCTGGGATTCTCCAAGCAAGAACACTGGAGTGGGTTGCCATTTCCTTCTCCAATGCATGAAAGTGAAAAGTGAAAGTGAAGTCGCTCAGTCATGTCCGACTTTTCGCTACCTCATTGACTGCAGCCTACCAGGCTTCTCCATCCATGGGATTTTCCAGGCAGGAGTACTGGAATGAGGTGCCATTTCCTTCTCCAATAAACCTATTACAGTACAGTATTATATAGACATTGTGTTAGTATTAGTTGGATACCTCGGCTAATTTCACTGGACTTGTAAACAAACTGGATTTACAAACAGAATAGAACTCATCAATACATAGGGGAATTACTGTATTGCTTTGCCAGCCAAAGAGAGAAACACTGGGCTCCTGCCTCTCACAAGTGTATATACCAAACTGGGAGGATTTGGCAAGGTGTTTTACAGCAGTGGTTCAAGCCTGGGGTGGCTGACAAGATTACGGTGTGTACAGGGCCTACACTTCTTTTATCTGGTGTCTTGTGGTCTTTTCTGGAATGAAGAATGCTGGCATCCTCCATTTGCTGGGAGTTTTGGTTCTATAACTTCCCTGGTGGCTCAGACGGTAAAGTGTCTGTCTACAATGCAGGAGACCTGAGTTCAATCCCTGGGTTGGGAAGATCCTCTGGAGAAGGAAATGGCAATTCATTCCAGTACTATTGCCAGGAAAATCCCATGGACAGAGGAGCCTGCTAGGTTACAGTCCGTGGGGTCACAAAGAGTCAGACACAACAGAGTGACTTTCCTATACTATATAAAAGAGCTTAAAGATACTGTTTTGTGTTCCCCTTGAAGTGAAATAAAGACCCTGCCTCAAGGTCCCAATTGTTTCTTGACTGCTTCTCCCTTGTTTCTGCCTCCCCTCCCTTCCCTGATAAGCAGCTCTTTGAACCTGCCCTTTGGAACTCAGGGAAGTCTGGAGGCTGGAGTCTATTCCTTGCAAACAAGGAATAGGAGACACAGAAAGGCTTCTGTGCCCAGGAGCCCCACCAGGGTCCTGCTCACTTTCTTTTTTTTTTTTAATTTTTATTTTTTGTTTAATGCTTATTCCATTTCACAGCGCTGCATTGGTTCTGCCATACATGGACACGAATCAGCCACAGGTGTGAACGATCTCCCCATGTTAAAGCCCCCTCCCACCTCCCTTCCCTGCCCATCCCCCCCGGTTCATCCCATACACCGGCCCCAGGCATTCAATATGGCAGATTAGTAGCAAGTTGGGGAATTTAGAGCTTTGAATGGTAGTTATTTTATTGAGTATATTGTGGCTGTGTGAGTAGGTGGAAGAGAAAGGTATTATGAAGACTTACTCAAAAACTGGAAAGGGCATATACTGATGGTTTTGTTTCTGTTTCTTCTCATTCAAACAAGAGCTAAGGGTATTTGGTCATGTGTTTTTAACGCTCTCTAACTTAACATTTCTATCTAATCACACTTTTAAATAGAGTGCACCCTGTAGACTCTACACAAATGTAAAAGGATATGATGATCATAATGATGATGATGGAGATCATCAAACTCTTGCTTCAAGGGGAGAAGAAAATGAGTTTGTGTTTATTAACAATACAAACTAAGACTATTTTCTTTTGAGAAAAAAATGTCAAAATCACTGCTATATATTTGCCTATTATTAAAAGAGATGACTAAAATGTTGAGCAGCCCTAAATGTTAATGTTCCTGCTTCTCTGCCCATCACTGTTTTATTTATTTTTTTGTTATATCGATGCACTGTTATATATTTTATAGAACATCTTTGCTGTAAGTAACACTAATATAAATTTGAAAATAAAATATTTTTGAATTTGTGTTTAACATATATAAAATATGAGGTCTAGCAAATATAATATTTCATAATTTATATTTGCCAAAATCTAAATATCTAGACAAATATAAGTCTCTTTTTTTTGTAAGAAGAGGGAAATCAGGAACATAGAGCTGAGGTGATTTTACTCCTCAATTCATGGTATCATTTTATCATCTTTTTATATAACATTCCTTCTTTTATTAGATTATCATATTAAATTCTCCATCATTAGATGATTTTTAAAATTTTCATTGCCCAACACAACTGCTTTGCCCATTTTCACTGATATCATTTTTGTGTTTTCAATGCATGTAATTTCAATTCATCTACCATACATTTTTTTTTACTATGTTTATCCACTTAGAATGTCTATCACTGTTTTATGTGTTTTAAATTTATGTTAGTTATCTACTTATGAGTTTTATTTTCACTCTATATTATATTTTAAAGATTATTTGTATAGTTACATGTAGTGCAATTCAGGAGATTGGAGTTCAATCCCTAGTGTTGGGAAGATCTGCTGGAGAAAGAAATGACAGCCCACTCCAATATTCTTACCTGGGAAATCTCATTGACAGAGAAGGCTGTTGGCTCCATGGGGTCACAAGTGATGGTCACAACTTAGCAAGTAAACTACCATCTAGTTCATTCCACTGAGTGATATTACAGTGTATGTATATACCACGTTTTAGTGGTTCATACACTTAGATAAAAGCATCAAGTTTATAAAAAGTTTTGCCCTTGCAAATATCACTAAGGTACACATCCTTCTACATTTGTGAGCAAAAGTTTACCTAGAGTTTACACCCAGGAATATCTGTGTGTGCGTAAACATATAAATATATGAAATTATTTCTGTATGGAAGGATACCCTAAATCCAGGATACATTTGCCTCTGCTAAGAGACAGAGGTATATTTAACTGAGAGAGTGAACAAAGGAGATAACAATTTTTAGAAAGGTTAACTTTAAAGAAAAATATCTGAAAGTGATACAGTAGGAAAAATAGTAAATTCTTTAAAGTGTGTATATAAACTTTTGGTGTGTTATTATAGGAATTTTTATATAATTTTAAAATTGAAAAATATATTCATGCTTTAAAGAAATTGACAATTTATTAGGAGACACAGAAAAAAGTCACCATATAACAAAACACAATGATAAGTCTTATAGTAGGATTATACTCGACCTATATTGTTTATTAGTTTTTGAAATACAGAAAAAAATTGTCCAAAAAATACATGAGTAAAACTATGCTTGCAAATATATTATGCTTATGTGAATTCTGGGTGATTAAGTACTTATAAGCTAAGAATATAGATGAGACAGTCAAGGTAGAGGTAACAAGTTGTGAAAAGTGGAGAGTTTGGGAAGTTTAGGAAATATTGATGGAAACCATTTTATGTGTTTGGAGCAAGGTTACATGACATGATGGAGGAAAGATGCAACTAAAACTTCAGCATGGGAAAAATCTGCCAGGTTATGTCAGCCAATAGTGAAAGGTGAAGGCTTATTCTTACTCTGTGGGCCAATTAAAGGAGAAGTGAACTTTAGAAAGATAATTCTCTCGCATCACGAGACTCTCGGAAATCCCTGCCACTCTAATCAAGATTCTCAGCAACAACTTTTTAAGACGTTTTCATCCGCTGGAAAAATTTGTTCTTGTTAAATTCTCATTAATCTGATATAGTATATCTGCAAGTGCCAGCCATTCCAGTGCCAAAAGAAGCAGTAACAGACAAAGAAGGAAGTAGTAATTCTTCTGCTAAGGGAGATATGTTGCCCTTTACCCTAGAATTTATATCTTCTTTGTACTTTCATTTCTGAAAACAAAGGGGTTTAACATTATTTTCCAAAGGATGAAGAAAATATTGTAAGTGGAGGTTAATTACTTTACAATATTGTATTGGTTTGCCATACATAATAAATTTATATTTAATAAATAAAGAAAGAAATAAAAAATATTTTAAGTGGTGTTACATCCTGCATGACTGTCAAGGAGGAATAACCAGGTCATATGTTTGGACTTTAAAATGACAAAGATCTCTCTTATCTTTCCAAATGAGTTTTCATTGTTAAGAACTTTGAGTTCAAATAAAAATAGAGCTCATTCTCAATGATCAGAGGACACTAGCTGCAGTATCTCCAAACTCCTGCTGAACAGACTGGAAAGCAAACTCCTACTTTCCTCTCCTAGATTTGTAGGAATGCAGGCTTAAAGAGAGTGAAGAGCTTCAGGAAAATTTGAACTGTAGACGCACCCACATTTAAGGTTATCTATGTCAGTTTTCATTTCAATCCCAAAGAAAGGCAATGCCAAAATGTACTCAAACCACCGCACAACTGCACTCATCTCACATGCTAGTAAAA
This sequence comes from Madoqua kirkii, assembly GCA_006408675.1. Taxonomy (NCBI): domain Eukaryota; kingdom Metazoa; phylum Chordata; class Mammalia; order Artiodactyla; family Bovidae; genus Madoqua; species Madoqua kirkii. The sequence goes on from SJYC01091005.1 coordinate 10,404, forward strand.
AATGCTCAAAATTCTCCAAGCCAGGCTTCAGCAATACGTGAACCGTGAACTTCCTGATGTTCAAGCTGGCTTTGGAAAAGGCAGAGGAATCACAGATCAAATTGCCAACATCCGCTGGATCATCGAAAAAGCAAGAGAGTTCCAGAAAAACATCTATTTCTGCTTTATTGACTATGCCAAAGTCTTTGACTGTGTGGATCACAATAAATTGTGGAAAATTCTGAAAGAGATGGGAATACCAGACCATCTGACCTGCCTCTTGAGAAATCTGTATGCAGGTCAGGGAGCAACAGGTAGAACTGGACATGGAACAACAGACTGGTTTCAAGTTGGAAAAGGAGTATGTCAAGGCTGTATATTGTCACCCTGCTTATTTAACTTATATGCAGAGTACATCATGAGAAACGCTAGACTGGAAGAAACACAGGCTGGAATCAAGATTGCCGGGAAAAGTATCAATAACCTCAGACATTCAGATGACACCACTCTTATGGCAGAAAGTGAAGAGAAACTAAAAGGCCTCTTGATGAAAGTGAAAGTAGAGAGTGAAAAAGTTGGCTTAAAGCTCAACATTCAGAAAACGAAAATCATGGCATCTGGTCCCATCACTTCATAGGGAATAGATGGGGAAACAGTGTCAAATTTTATTTTTTGGAGCTCCAAAATCACAGCAGATGGTGACTGCAGCCTTGAAATTAAGCTTTCTTTGGAAGGAGAGCTATGATCAACCTAGATAGCATATTCAAAAGCAGAGACATTACTTTGCCGAGTAAGATCCGCCTCGTCAGGCTATGTGTTTTCCAGTAGTCCTGTATGGATGTGAGAGTTGGACTGTGAAGAAGGCTGAGTGCTGAAGAATTGCTGCTTTTGAGCTGTGGTGTTGGAGAAGACTCTTGAGAGTCCTTTGGACTGCAAGGAGATCCAACTAGTGCATTCTGAAGGAGATCAGCCCTGGGATTTCTTTGGAAGGAATGATGCTAAAGCTGAAACTCCAGTATTTTGGCCACCTCATATGAAGAGTTGACTCATTGGAAAAGACTTTGATGCTGGGAGAGATTGGGAGCAGGAGGAGAAGGGGATGACAGAGGATGAGATGGCTGGATGGCATCACTGACACTACGGATATGAATCTGAGTGAACTTCAGGAGATGGTGAGGAACAGGGAGGCCTGGCTTGGTACGACTCATGGGATGCAAAGAATTGAACATGACTGAGCGACTGAACTGAACTGACTCCATAAAGAATATGCAGCAATTCAACATATATAGTATAAAGTTTTATCCTTTATAAATAATTTTAATGTAACAACTGGATAAAGTTTCCAAAACTATAAATCCACCCTAAGACATGAGTGTATTCATCTCATCTATATGTCTGTAATAGAATATTGAGGTCAAGAACAGGAAGTAAGGAAAAGAAATACAAATGGATGCAATCTAAAAATAAAATATTTATTGAAAAACAATAGATTTTCTGAATAGGAGTCTGAACACTGAAGAACAGCAATTCTTGTCTTTAACAATTTTGTTAGATTGTACTGTGATAGCTGTCATATGAACATACATTTAAAAAACATCAAGATTGGTGAAATGTTTGTATGACCATTTTAATACTGAAAATGGAAGAAAAAGAAACATTTCAGCATATTATGTTTTACTATTTCAAGAAAGCTAAAAACACAACTGAAATAGATAAAAGTATTCATGCAGTGTATGGTTTAGGTGTTATAACTGAATGAATGTATAAAATGTAGTTTGTGAAATTTCCTGTTAGAGATTTCTAGCTGGAGGATGTTTCACAGTTGGGTGGATCAATTGAAATTGAGAGCAATCAAATCAAGACATTATATGAGAACAATCACTGTTGGGAGATAGCCATCATACTCAAAATATACAAGTAAACCACTGATAATCATTTGCACCATCTTGTTTAGGTTCATCACTTTGATGTTTGGGTTCTACATAAGTTAAGTGAAAACAAACAAAACAAAAAGAGAAAACCTCTTGACCATATTTCTGCATATAGTTCATTACTTAAACATAGTGAAAATGTTCCACTTCACAACAAATTTGGATGGATGATGAAAAGTGGATACTGAAAAATGATGTGGAATGGAAGAGATTATGGGCTAACCACAACAAAAGCTAGTCTTCATCCAAAGAATATTTTGCATATATGGTGAGATTGGAAGAGACTCCTCTATTATGAACTTCTTCTGGCAAACCAAATGATCAGTCTCAACAAATACTGCCCCCAATTAGGCCAAATTAAAGAAGCGCTAGATGAAAATCGTCTGCAATTAGTCAATAGAAAATGTATAATCTTCCATCAGGATAATGCAAGACCACATGTTTCTTTAATGACCCGACAAAAACTTTTACAGCTTGACTGAGAAACTCTGATATATCTGCCATATTCATTAGATATTACACCTTCAGATTTCCATTTATTTCAGTCTTTACAATATTCTCTTAATGGAAAAAAAATTCAATTTCCTGAAGACTTAAAAAACAATTTTGGGTTTTGTAACAGTTTGGGGAACACATAAATATGAAATTGCTTGAAAAACAGCAGAAAGTAGTGAAACACAATGGTGAATAATATATTGTTTAATAAAGTTCTTGGTAAAAATGAAAAATGTATCTTATCTTTACACAGAAACCAAATACAATTTTTGGCAACCCAATGCTAAGCTCAAAAATGAAATGGATTGCCTCAGAATATAGTACAAATGTTGAAAGTTGTAAAATATGAAGAAAAATTCATGAGAGCATAAGGGAATTTCCAAAGACAAGAACAGAGTGATTAATGGGAAGAATGATTCCTGGAAAGAAATCAATCTTGGATATTCATCAGAAAGACTGATGGTGAAGCTAAAGCTTTAATACTTTGACCACCTCATGCAAAGAGCTGACTCACTAGAGGAGACCCTGATGCTGGGAAAAGTTGAAGGTAGGAGAAGAAGGGGACAACAGAGGACAAGATGGTTGGATGGCATCACTGACTCAATGGACATGAATTTGAGCAAGCTCCTGGAGATTGTGAAGGACAGAGAAGCCTGGTGTGCTGCAGTCCATGGGGTTGCAGAGTTGGACATAACTGAGTGAACAACAACATGAAATTATACCTAATAATTCATCAGAACAATTTAGAAGGAGATTAACAGTTACAGTACAGAATAAATTAGAAGAAACTCATACATACACAAACTGCAAATAAGCTTCAAAATGTCAATTATAAAGACGTATTCTAAGCTCCAACGGTGATGTAATGAAGACACATCTAAAGAGCAGGGATCGCACTGACATGGCAAGGCTGCAGAGCCCAATGATGCAGAATGTGAGTGCTGAAATGGACCTGGCTCCCCATTTATGCACCACTGGGTGGTTTACTCAACTTTCTGGACTCCAGATTTCTTATCTGTAAAAATGAATATAGCAATCACCTGCCTTACTGAACAGAATATTAATTTATTTGATCTTTATAAAATAACTAGAACAGTGTCTGGTACTTAGCACCAGTTTGTATGATTGTTATTTTCTGATATTTCTAGTGACACTAGCTGTAATAGGACTATGAAGCAATATTAGAGAAGTGCTTAAGAAAGTCATGTTAGGCCCAGGAGAGTGGAAAAATCATTTGACTCTGAAGATGAAATAAAGATCTTTCAGACATTTAAAGACTCAAGGAGTTTGTCAAGCCCAGATTATCTTTGAAAGAAGTACTGAAAATGTATTTCATCAGAGAAAAATAGCAAATCTATACAAAATAAGGGAAATGCACATATCAGTGATAATCTAAGAAATAAGTAAAATATAGTATTGCTTAAAGGAGGCAGTTTTGTCAAAACAAATGACTTAACGACAATGAGAAATGGAAATATCTTGTATTATCTTTAACAAAGTTGGAGGAAGGTAGAGAAAGTAGGATATGAAATATCTTAAGTGAGGATATAAAGTCAATTTGAAAAATCTTATTTTGGAATAAAATAAGTGGATTTTGACTTAAGAGAGATTCTCTGTTACCTTAAAAGTGACCAAAATTTTCTGGTTAGAATAAAAATCTCAAATAGCCCAAGTAAAACTAAAGAACATCTACCATCATAAAAGAGCACCAGGCAAATATCATGAGACATTGAACATCTGTACTTTAAAAAAGAACAGACAAATTTCCACTGAAAGTGTCTCCAAGATACAGACAATTATGTACTAATATCATATGAAGAGTCTAGAGTAACTCAGTTATCAAATTCAGAGTAAGACATTTTAGGAAAAGAAAACTACAGGATTGGGATTTCCCTGGTGGTCTAATGGTGAAGACTTTGTTTCCTAATGCCTAGGTGTGATATTAGGAGTCAAGATCTCACATGCCTCATGGCCAAAAAACAAAAAAGAAAAGAAAAGAAAAGAAATAATACGCAACAAATTAAACAAAAACCTTTGAAATGGTCCACATTAAAAAAAAAAATCTTCAAAAAATTAAAAAAAAACCCTACAGGTTAATAACTCCCAAATATGTGTGTGTGTGTGTGTGTGTGTGTGTGTGTGTGTGTACCAAGTATTATATGGAATATTAAATTTCTTTGTATATTAAAAATAATCACTAATACATTTTACATTAATAGTTATATTTCATCATTACAAATGGATTAATCATTACATTAACAAAATATTAGTTTTGGGTTTTTTATACTTTTTAAATTACTACACTGTATTATAGCAAAACAATATGTATCTAGATAAAATTTATTTTCAGTCTGAAGAAATAGATGCCAAACTTGTTACCTTTGAGACACTGGAAACATAATAGAGCTTCTTTTCAAGTAGGGGATTTACTTGATCTATAAAATAATTATTTAACAGAAAAGAGACTAAGAACTTATGTGAAAGTGGAAGTCACTTAGCCGTGTTCAACTCTTTGTGACCCCAAGGACAATACAGCCCATGGAATTCTCCAGGCCAGAATACTGGAGTCAGTAGCCTTTCTCTTCTTCAGGGAATCATCCCACATCAGGGACTGAATCCAGGTCTCCCTCACTGCAAGTGGATTCTTTACCAGATGAGCTATCAGGGACACTAGAAGATAGATGAATGAATAGCTTATGTATTCAACTAAAATTTAATATCATAAAATATGTACATATGATGAAAGATGATTATTGTACTAGTGTATGCATGTCTGGTGGTCAAGGAGACAAATTACCAAGCTACTGTCAAACTTTAAGTAAAGCACCATGTGATTTGATAATAAAACCATGATGTTGAGAATGGAAAATTGGTTCTATGTTAGAGAAATAGAAGAGAGAATGAGCAGTGCAAAGATAAACAGAGGATGAAGCATGAAGATAATGTCAGAATGCCTCTAATTCCATAATGATGATGAATATTTGGATGTGCCATTTTCCAGTAATATTTTTAAAAGACACTTTAATGGTATAAAATGATTAGATGATCTTTTAGTCAAATATGTCAATAAGGAAAAATATATCTTCAAAATATTGTGTCAGATTTATTTCTGGCCATTAAGAGAGTGATACAAATAAGTGATATGATCTGAATAAATTATGGACTTTAGTTACTATGTTAATATTGGGTCACTAACTGCAAGAAATGTATTGCAAGAATTTAAGAAGGAAACTGTGTATGTGGGTGGGGAGTAGGTTTATTAAAACACTACTATCTGCTCCTTTTTGTTGTTGTTCAGTTGCTCACTCATGTCCAACACTTTACAACCCCATGGACTACAGCATGCCAGGCTTTCCTGTTCTTATCTCCCTGAGTTTGCTAAAACTCATGCCCACTGAATTAAAGATTGCATCCAATCATCTCATCCTCTGTCACCTTCTTCTCTTCCTGCCCTCAATCTTTCCCAGCCTCAGAGTCTTATTCACTGAGTTGGCTCTTCATATCAGGTAATCAAAGTATTGTACCTTCAGCTTCAGCATCAGTCCTTCAGTGAAAATTCAAGGTTGATTTTATTCAGGATTGACTGGTTTGATCTTCTTGCTGTGCAAGGGACTCTCAAGAGTCTTGTCTAACACCACAGTTCAAAAGCATCAATTCTTCAGTGCTCAACATTCCTTATGGTCCGACACTGACATCCATATATGATAATTGGAAAAACCAGAGCTTTTAGTATATGGGCCTTTGTCAACACAGCCATGTTTCTGCTTTTTAATATGCTATGTTTCTCATAGCTTTTCTTTTTTTTCCCAAAGGAGCATGCATCTTATCATTTTATGGCTGCAGTCACCATCCACAGTAATTTTGGAGCACAATAAAATAAAGTCTGTCAGCATTTCCATTTTCCCCTCCATCTCTCTTTCATGAAGTGATGGGACCAGATGCCACGATCTTCATTTTTTGAATATTAAGTTTTAAACCAGCTTTTCAATCTCTTCTTTCACTTCATCAAAAAGCTCTTTAATTCCTCTTCACTTTCTGCTCTAGAGTGATGTCATCTGCATATTTGAGGTTATTGATACTTCTCCTGGCAATCTTGACTCCAGCTTGTGTTTCATCCAGCCTGGCATTTTGCATGATGTCCTCTGCATATAAATTAAATAAGCAGGGTGACAATATACAGCCTTGACATACTCCTTTCCCAAACCTGAACCAGTCTATTGCTCCAGGTCTGGTTCTAACTGTTGATTTTCATTTGCATACAAGTTTGTCAGGAGGCAAGATAAGGTGATCTGGTATTTCCATCTCTTTAAAAATTTCCACAATGTGTTGTAATCTACACAAAGATTTAAAGTAGTTAATAAAGCAGAAGCACTAAGCTCAGGCTACTGCGGCCAGCACAAGCGGATGTGGCCAGCGCACTAGGCGCAGCCAAGAGAAGCTACCCCACATCCGAGGTCAGGGGCAGCAGCCCAGAGTGCCAGGCTGTAATGGCAAAGGAATGGCAGAGAGAAGCCACCCTGCCTCTGAGGCCAGGGGCGGTGATCAGAAGGAGCAACCCCACATCCAAGGAGAGGTAGCAGCATGGGCACAGGAGGGCCTGGAAGAACCATCCCATGTTGAAGGTCAGGAAGGGCAGCAGTGAGGAAATACCCCTCATCCAAGGTAAGGAGCAGTGGCTGTCCTTTGCTGGAGCAGCCATGAACAGATACTGCACGCCCAAGGTAAGAGCAACCAAAGTAAGATAGTAGCTGTGGCAAGAGGGCATCAGAGGGCAGACACACTGAAACCATACTCACTGAACACTAGTCAATCTAATCATACTAGGACCACAGCCTTATCGAACTCAATAAAACTAAGCCATGCCCGTGGGGCAACCCAAGATAGGCAGCTCATGATGGAGAGGTCTCACAGAATGTGGTCCACTGGAGAAGGGAATGGCAAACCACTTCAGTATTCTTGCCTTGAGAGCCACATGAATAGTATAAAAAGGCAAAATGATGGGATACTTAAAGAGAAACTCCCCAGGTCAGAAAGGTGCCCAATATGCTACTGGAGATCAGTGGAGAAATAACTCCAGAAAGAATGAAGGGATGAAGCCAAAGCAAAAACAATACCCAGCTGTGGATATGACTGGTGATAGAGGCAAGGTCTGATGCTGTAAAGAGCAATATTGCATAGGAACCTGGAATGTCAGGTCCACAAATCAAGATAAGTTGGAAGTGGTCAAACAAGAGATGGCAAGAGTGAACATCAACATTCTAGGAATCAGAGAACTAAAATGGACTGGAATGGGTGAATTTAACTAGATGACCATTATATCTACTACTGTGGGCAGGAATCCCTCAGAAGAAATGGAGTAGCCATCATGGTCAACAAAAGAGTCCGAAATGCAGTACTTGGATGCAATCTCAAAAATAGCAGAACGATCTCTGTTTGTCTCCAAGGCAAACCATTCAATATCACAATTATCCAAGTCTATGCCCCAACCAGTAACACTGAAGAAGCTGAAGTTGAATGATTCTATGAAGACTTAAAATACCTTTTAGAAATAACACCCCCAAAAGATGTCCTTTTTATTATAGGGGACTGGAATGCAAAAGTAGAAAGTCAAGAAACACCTGAAGTAACAGGCAAATTTGGCCTTGGAATGCAGAATGAAGCAGGGCAAAGACTAGCAGAGTTTTGCCAAGAAAATGCACTGGTCATAGCAAACACCCTCTTCCAACAACAAAAGAGAAGACTCTACACATGGAAATCACCAGATGGTGAACACCAAAATCAGATTGATTATATTCTTTGCAGACAAAGATGGAAAACCTCTCTACAGTCAACAAAAACAAGACCAGGAGCTGACAGTGGCTTAGATTATGAACTCCTTATTACCAAATTCAGACTTAAACTGAAGAAAATAGGGAAAACCACTAGACCATTCAGGTATGATCTAAATCAAATCCCTTATGATTATAAAGTGGAAGTGAGACATAGGTTCAAGGGAATAGATCTGATAGACAGAGTTCCTGATGAACTATGGAATGAGGTTTGTGACATTGTACAGGAGACAGGGATCAAGACCATTCCCATGGAAAAGGAATGTGAAAAAGCAAAATGCCTGTCTGGAAAAGTCTTACAAATAGCTGTGTAGTGGAGAGAAGTGAAAAGCAAAGGAGAAAAGGAAATATATAAGCATCTGAATGCAGAGTTCCAAAGAATAGCAAGAACAGATAAGAAAGCCTTTTTCAGCAATCAATGCAAACAAATAGAGGTAAAGAACAGAATGAGAAAGACTAGATATCTCTTCAAGAAGATTATAGATACCAAGGGAACATTTCATGCAAAGATGGGCTCGATAAAGGAGAGAAATGGTATGAACCTAACAGAAGCTATTAAGAAGAGGTGGCAAGAATACACAAAAGAACTGTACAAAAAAGATGTTCACGACCCAGATAATCATGATGGTGTGATCACTCATCTAGAGCCAGACATGCTGGAATGTAAAGTCAAGTGGGCCTGAGAGCAACGCTATGAACAAAGTTAGTGGAGGTGATGGCATTCCAGTTGAGCTATTTCAAATCTTGAAAGATGATGCTGTGAAAGTGCTGAGCCAAAGTGCCAGCAAATTTGGAAAACTCAGCAGTGGCCACAGGACTGGAAAAGGTCAGTTTTCATTCCAATCCCAAAGAAAGGCAATGCCAAAGAATGCTCAAACTACCACACAATCACACTCATCTCACACCCTAGTAAAGTAATGATCAAAATTCTCCAAGCCAGGCTTCAGCAGTATGTGAACCATGAAATTCCCGATGTTCAAGGTGGTTTTACAAAAGGCAGAGGAACCAGGTATCAAATTGCCAACATCTGCTGGATCATGGAAAAAGCAAGAAAGTGCCAGGAAAACGTCTATTTCTCCTTTATTGACTATGCCAAAACTTTTGACTGTGTGGATCACAATAAACTGAGGAAAATTCTGAGAGAAATGGGCACACCAGACCACCTGACCTGCCTCTTGAGAAATCTGTATGCAGGTCAGGAAGCAACAATTAGAACTGGACATGAAATAACAAACTGGTTACAAATGGGGAAAGGAGTATGTCAAGGCTGTATATTGTCACTCTACTTATTTAACTTTTATGCAAAGTACATCATGAGAAATGTTGGGCTGAAAGAAATACAGCTGGAATGAAGACTGCCAGGAGAAATATCAATAACCTCAGATATGCAGACGACACCACCCTTATGGCACAGAGTGAATAGAAACTAAAAAGCCTCTTGATGAAAGTGAAAGAGGAGAGTGAAAAAGTTGGCTTAAAGCTCAACATTCAGAAAACGAAGATCATGGCCTCTGGTCCCTCACTTTATGGGCAATAGATGGGGAAATAGTGAAAATAGTGTCAGACTTTATTTTTGGGGGCTCCAAAATCACTTCAGATGGTTACTGCAGCCATGAAATTAAAAGACACTTACTCCTTGGAAGGAAAGTTATGACCAACTTAGATAGCATTTTTAAAAGAAGCGACATTACTTTGCCAACTAACGTCTGTCTAGTCAAGGCTATGGTTGTTATAGTAGTCATGTATGGATGTGAGAGTTGGACTATGAAGAAGGCTGAGCACCAAAAAATTGATTCTTTTGAAGTGTGGTGTTGGAGAAGACCTTTGCGAGTCTCTTGGACTGCAAGGAGATCCAACCAGTCCATTCTGAAGGAGATAAGCCTTGGGATTTCTTTGGAAGGAATGATGCTAAAGCTGAAACTCCAGAACTTTGGCCACCTCATGTGAAGAGCTGACTCATTGGAAAAGACTTTGATGCTGGGAGGTACTGGGGGCAGCAGGAGAGGAGAAGACAGAGGATGTGATGCCTGGATGGCATTACTGACATGATAGACATGAGTCTGAGTGAACTCCGGGAGTTTGTGATGGACTGGGAGGCCTGGTGTGCTGTGATTTATGGGGTTGCAAAGAATCCGACACAACTGAGCCACTGAACTGAACTGAGATATTCTGTTGGAGTTCTCTTGCTTTCCCTATGATCCAACAGATGTTGGCAGTTTGATATATGGTTCCTCTGCCTTTTCTAAATCGAGTTTGTACATCTGGAATTTCAGTTTATGTACTGTTGAACCTCGTTTGAAGGATTTTTAGCATAACCTTACTATTATTTGAAATGAGTGCAACTGTGCTGTAGCCTCTCAGACAGTTCCTTTGCTGACAGTGTATAGCACGTATATCTACAACATATATTCTGTAATACACTGTACATACATGCATCCCTGTGTATATATATGTACGTGTATGTGTACAAATATGTACTAATATATCAGAAGGAATCACAATATCACCATTGCCAGCAGTATTAGCAGTAAATAAGTTCATTTAAAGTAGTTGTAATTAGAGAAAGGCTAGGTTAGTATACAAATCAAGCATTGGAGGGCATAAAGATTACTGTTTAAAACCTGGTATGACATTGACTTGCTGTGTGAATTTCTGGTCAAAAATAACTTATGTAGACTCAGCAACTATGTCTATGAAGTGAAAGCAATTTATTTTACCTACCTCTGTGCTATTTAAGTATGAAGTTGACTGAGGAGGAGGGATTGAGCACATGGCCTTACATGACAGCAATAATAAAGAAGTATCTTGTTACCACATTTTACAATATGTTTTGTTGTTGCTGTTGTTTCCTCTGTACACTCAGAATGAAGGGATGTGGTTGATAAGATAAACTTTTGAGGCCATAGACTAGAAGACTAAAACTTCAAAAACTCAGTATTAAAATAACTCCTCAGAAGTAGTCTTGATATCATAATAAATTTCCTCCATTTTTGCAAGAATAAGTAGAAAAACTTGATCCCAAATATCATGAAAACTGGTGTTTAATGTCAGTTTTTGCCAAACTAGGTGTATTAGAGGAGAAACAGCCACAAAGGAACGCAAGAAAAGTTCACAGCAGGACATTCTGCTCTAACACAGAGCAACATTTATCATTGTTAGGCTGCGAGTCAAGGGTCTTGCTTAGTTCTTTGTCAAAGAATAATTGTTGCTGTTCACTCACTAAGTCATCTCCAACTCTCTGTGATACCTATTTACCAAGTTCTCCTGTCCATGTGATTTCCGAGGCAAGAATACTGGTGTGAGTTCCCATTTCCTTCTCCAGGGGATATTCCTGATCCAGAGATTGAACCTATTTCTCCCATTTGGCAGGCAGATTCTTTACCACTGAGCCACCAGGAAAGCCCCTAAAGAATAATTAAAAACATTCAAGTCTAAAAGCATACCTGTTTCATCACTTCAGTTATTTGACTTTCCCCCCTGCTTTATGTAGTACCTTAAAGCTATATTTAATAATGGTGAAAGTCTCTGATACTAATTATGATTTTTAAATCATGAATAGTCTTCTAAGTGACTTTGGTATCAATCAAGAAGCCAGCTTAAGAATTAGTTTATATTACATATTCATAATAATGGTGCAACCTTATAGAGAGACATTTTATTTTGTCAGGCATATCTGTCATATAAGATTATTATAATGAAAAAGTGGGGCAGATATTTTTAGATGAACTTGACACTGCTAAGTAAATCAGCTCAGGATATGTTATTTGATAAGGGCACCCTGTCTGTGCTGATTACCCAGCTGTTTTAGAGAACTTTAATATTCTGGTAAATTCAATAATAGGAAAAAGGAGACTGACTTATCTTTGGATTTCAGAAAAAAAAGTTATAATTGGATTTAAATGAAAATATATACACATTACAGATAATACTGAAGGTTTTCATTCATAATAATTTAAAATTATCTATCTAAGCCTGGCATTTTTAAAGTATATTTTATAAGAAAGTGTCTGATTTTATAATCAATTAAAAACTTTTAGCTAAATAACTCCGTGTCAATAGAGAAAAGTTAATAATATCTATCAAAATAATTTTAGATATGAAAAACCAGATTGACAAGGGGTAATTTCAGTACAGAAACAGCTGAAACCTGAGTTCTTGTGGAGGGTGAACGCAAATAAATGTAGCTCAGTAGGTGGAGAGGTGGAAGGCACAAGGCAAGAATATTGGAGTGGTTTGCCATTTCCTTGATCTCTTCAGCAGGAAGGGCTCTAGAGGAAGTTTTCAAGGATTCACTGAAAGTACTGAAATTCCACACCCCATCCTACTCCCACACTCTACTCCCTGAAACTAGAGATTGCCACCAAGTCTCTAACATAAAAACGGAGGTTTATATTCTAAACAGGTTTTACCTTTCATTTTCAATTTTTAAATCATGTCGAAGTAAAAATCGATAGCACAGAGATAGGAATTCAATTTTAATTTTCCAGATTTTCTCAAAGCTATTTACTAGTATATCTGCCTTTCTTGAAATGTAATATTATCCTCAAAATATATTATTTTCATGTACACTAGACTTGCATCTCTGTTAGCTCTTATTTTGATTTTCTCTGAAATATCTGTTTTCTTCCAAATATCTTTTGTTCCAATGGTAAAGTATTTTAATGCTATAAAATTGAAATACATTTTAAATAACTTATGTGTTTTCCTTTTCATTAATCTCTTCCAGACCACATCGGTACTAGAGGACCTATTGTATATTTGGGAAAAGAAGAGAGGCAAAAAGCAAAGGAGAAAAAAAAAGATATAAACATTGGAATGCAGAGTTCCAAAGAAGAGCAAGAACAGATAAGAAAGCCTTTTTCAGTGATCAATGCCAAGAAATAGAGGGAAAGAACAGAATGGGAAAGACTAGAGATCTCTTCAAGAAAATTAGAGATACCAAGGGAATATTTCATGCAAAGATAAGCTCGATAAAGGACAGAAATTTTATGGACCTAACAGAAGCAGAAGGTATTAAGAAGAGGTGGTAAGAATTCATGGAAGAACTGTACAAAAAAAATCTTCATGATCCAGATAAGCATGATGATGTGATCACTAATCTAGAGCCAGATATCTTGGAATGTGAAGTCAAGTGGGCCTTAGAAAGCATCACTATGAACAAAGTTAGTGGAGGTGATGAAATTGCAGTGGAGCTGTTTTAAATCCTGAAAGATGATGCTGTGAAAGTGCTGCACTCAATATGCCAGCAAATTTGGAAAACCCAACAGTAACCACAGGACTGGAAAAGGTCAGTTTTCATTCCAATCCCAAAGAAAGCAATGCCAAAGAATGCTCAGACTATTGCACAATTGCACTCATCTCACATGCTGGTAAAGTAATGCTCAAAATTCTCCAAGCCAGGCTTCAACAATACGTGGAACATGAACTCCCTGATGTTCAAGCTGGATTTACAAAAGGCAGAGGAACCAGAGATCAAATTGCCAACATCTGCTGGATCATGGAAAAAGCAAGAGAGTTCCAAAAAAAACCACATCTGTTTCTGCTTTATTGACTATTCCAAAGCCTTTGAGTGTGTGGATCACAATAAGCTGTGGAAGATTCTGAAAGAGATGGGCATACCAGACCACCTAACCTGCCTTTTAATAAATCTGTATTCAGGTCAAAAGGCAACAGTTAGGACGGGACATGGAACAACAGACTGGTTTCAAATAGGGAAAGGAGTACGTTTAGGCTGTATATTGTCACCTTGCATGTTTAACTTCTATGCAGAGTACATCATGAGAAACGCTGGACTGGAAGACTCACAAGCTGGAATCATGATTGCCAGGATAAATATCAATAACTTCAGATATGCAGATGAGACCACCTTTATGGCAGAAAGTGAAGAGAAGATAAAGGGCCTCTTGATGAATGTGAAAGAGGAGAGTGAAAAAGTTGGCTTAAAGCTCAACATTCAGAAAATGAAGATCATGGCATCTGGTCCCATCACTTCATGTGAAATAGATGGAGAAACAGTGGAAACAGTGTCAGACTTTATTTTGAGAGGCTCCAAAATCACTGCAGATGGTGACTGCAGCCTTGAAATTAGAAAACATTTACTCCTCGGCAGAAAAGTTATGACCAACCTAGATAGCATGTTCAAAAGCAGAAACATCACTTTGCCAACTAAAGTCCGTCTAGTCAAGGCTATGGTTTTTCCTGTGGTCATGTATGGATGTGAGAGTTGGACTGTGAAGAAGTCTGAGTGCCGAAGAATTGATTCTTTTGAACTGTGATGTTGGAGAAGACTCTTGAGAATCCCTTGGACTGCAAGGAGATCCAACCAGCCCATTCTGAAGGAGATCAACCCTGGGATTTCTTTGGAAGGAATGAAGCTAAAGCTTAAACTCCAGTACTTTGGCCACCTCATGCGAAGATCTGACTCATTGAAAAGGACTCTGATGCTGGGAGAGATTGGGGGCAGGTGGAGAAGGGGACAACTGAGGATGAGATGTCTGGATGGCATCACAGACTTGATGTACATGAGTTTGAGTGATCTCCGAGAAATGATAATGAACAGGGAGGCCTGGCGTGCTGTGATTCATGGGGTTGCGAAGAGTCGGACACGACTGAGCAACTGAACTGAATACTATATATACACTGTATACAAATAAGCATATCAGTATATACAAAGTTTATTGAGGTACTCAATAAAAGACATAGATAGTTGAGACCTAGCAGATGCTGAAGTGATCAAAAGGTAATAGGAAGGATATGCATAAGAACTGTACTAAAAAAATCCAGATGAATCAGATTACTACTTCATGGTGGTGAGCCACTCAGAACCAGACTCTGGTTCACTCTCTTCATCCTGGAGAGTGAAGTCAAGTGGGTCTTAGGAAGCACTACTGTTAATAAAGCTAGTGGTTGAGACAGAATTTCAGTAGAACTATTCAAAACCCTAAAGGATGATGCCATCAAGGTGCTACCTTCAGAATGTTGGCAAATCTGGAAGATCCAGCCATGGCCATAGGACTGAAAAAGGTCAGTCCTCATCCAAATTCTCAAGAAGGGTACTACTAAAGAAGTATACTAGCCATAAGAAAAGTGCACTCATCTTCCATGCTAGTACAGTCATGCTTAAAATCTTACATGCTAGGCTTTAGCATTATATGAATAAGAACCTCCAGATATACAAGATGGGTTTAGAAAAGGAAGAGGAACCACGGATTACATTGCCAACATTTGGTAGATCATAGAGAAAGCTAGGGAATTCCATAAAACATCTATCTCTGTTTTATTCACTATGCCAAAGCCTTTTACTATGTGGATCATAATAAACTGTGGCAAACTCTTAAAGAGATGGGAATACTAGGCCATCTTACCTGTCTCATGAAAAGCCTGTATGTGGGTCAAGAAGCAACAGTTAGACATCCGTATCGAGCAGCTAACCGCTTCAAGATTGAGAAAGGAACACTACAGGACTGTGTTCCATCACCCTGTTTGTTTAATCTATATAATGAGCACATCATGTGACATGCTGGGCTGGATGAGTTACAAGCTAGAATCAAGACAGGCAGGAGAAACATCAACAACCTCAGAGAATGTTTGATACCACTTTAATGGCAGAAAGCAAAGAGGAACTAAAGATCTTCTTGATGAGGGTGAAGGAGGAGAGTGAAAGAGCCTACTTAAAACTAAATCTTAAACAAGTTATGACAAACCTAGACAGTGTGTTGAACAGTAAAGACATCATTGTGCTGACAGAAGTCCATAGAGTCACGGCTACGGTCTTCCCGGTGGTCACATATGCTTGTGAGAGCTGAACCGTAAAGAGGCTGAACACTAAGGGATTGATACCTTCAAACTGTGGTGCTGGAGAAGACTCCTGAGAGTCCCTTAGACAGCATGGAGATCACACCAGTGGAAACCAACCCTGAATACTCTTGGAAAGGACAGATGCTGAAGCTGAAACTGCAGTATTTTGGTCATCTGATGTGAACAGCTGATTCATTGGAAAAGTCCCCGATGCTGGGGAAGATTGAGGGCAAAAGGAGAAGAGGGTGAAGTCTACTCATTTTATCTGGGTTTTCAAATGTATTAGCATTCTATTCTTGATAATATTGCTCTGCTGTTGTTGCTCTTCTCTGCTAGAAATTATCTTGTTTTCTGTGTGCATCTCTTTCCTTCTTCCCTCCTTTTTTCTTTTTCTTTTTTCTTTCCATGATCAATTTTACTAGTACCAAAAATAACCTACTAATACAAGCAACAGCATGGATAAATGTTAAAATCTATGTTAAGTAATAAAAGTCAGACCCAGTAAAGTATATACTCTGTGATGCTATTTGTATACAATTCTAGAAAATTCCAACATGTGTATACTGACTAAAAGCAGGTTGGTGGTTAGGGTCAGTTCTACAGAAGTGATGGACAGTAAAGGGTCAAGGAGCATATTTGGGATGATGGAAATGTTCTGCATCTTACTTCTTAACAAAAGGTTAATGCATATATATGTTTTTTAAAACTTGTTAAGTGTTGCAGTCTAAACGGATTTGTACTGTATTGGTCTGTAGTGTATAAATCATTGCCCATTAAAATTGATTTTAAAAAATAACTCCATTATATTCAATCCATTTACTAGTACTAAGAAGCCTGATATTAATACAGTTCTCTTCCCTTTGTTGATAATCCATTTTTTTCTCTATAGTGATTCAATATTTTTCTCTTTTTCCCATGCAATTATTACATTTTGTAATAGTATGTTGACTTTTGGTTTCTTTTCTTACTTCTCACACTTTAGCATGCCATGAGTGAGTGAAGTCGCTCAGTCGTGTCTGATTCTTTGCGACCCCGTGGACTGTAGCCCACCATGCTCCTCTGTCCATGGGATTCTCCAGGCAAGAGTACTGGAGTGGGTTGCCATTTCCTTCTCCAGAGGATCTTCCCAACCCAGGTATCGAACCCAGGTCTCCCGCATTGTAAGCAAGACACTTTACCGTCTGAGCCACCTAGAGGAGCAGTTTTTCAATTTGAATGTTTTAATTTTTCTTTGTTTCAAAAAAGTTTAGCTTCACGATCTATTTAAATATTTCCCATTCCTTGATTTTCTTCTCTCTCTCTCTCTCTCTTTTTAATCGTTTTACTATGAAGGATTTGGCTAACTGGCAATTGGAGTCTGGCAGTACTACTTCTATAAATCATATACTTGATTTGTCCTTTTCTGCTTTTAGGAGAATTTGCAGTGTGATTTTCTAATATTCTTGACCTGCATACAGATTTCTCAAGAGGCAGGTCATATGGTCTGGAATTCCCATCTTTTTAAGAATTTTCCACAGTTTGTTGTGATCCAAAGAGTCAAAGGCTTTGCCATAGTAAATGAAGCAGAAGTAGATGTTTTTCTGGAATTCTCTTGCTTTTTCTATGATCCAACAGATATTGACAACTTAATCTCTGGTTCCTCTGCCTTTTCTAAATCCAGCTTGAATATCTCAAAATTTTTGGTTTATGTACAGTTGAAGCCTAGCTTGGAGAATTTTGAGCATTACTTTACCAGTGAATGAGATTAGTGCAATTGTGTGGTATTTGAACATTCTTTGGCATTGCTTTTCTTTGGGATTAGAATGAAAACTCTCCTTTTCCAGTCCTGTAGCCACTGCTGAGCTTTCCAAATTTGCTGGCATATTGAATGTAGCATTTTAACAGCATCATCTTTGAAGATTTCCAATAGCTCATCTGGGATTCCATCATCTCCACTAGCTTTGTTCATAGTGATGGTTCCTGAGGCCCACTTGACTTCACACTTCAGGATGTCTGGCTCTAGGTGAGTGATCATATGATCATGGCTATCTGGGTCATGAAGATCTTTTTCGTATAGTTCTGAGATTAGCACATACATACTCCTATATATAAAATAAATAATGGGGATCTATTGTATAGCCCTGAAACCCATACTTAATATCTTTTGGTAACCCATAATGGGGAAGAGGAGAAGGCAATGGCACCCCCACTCCAGTACTCTTGCCTGGAAAATCCCATGAATGGAGGAGCCTGGTGGGCTGCTGTCCATGGGGTTGCGAAGAGTCAGACACAACTGAGTGACTTCACTTTCACTTTTCACTTTCATGAATTGGAGAAGGAAATGGCAACCTACTCCAGTGTTCTTGTCAGGAGAATCCCAGGGACGAGGGAGCCTGGTGGGCTGCCGTCTATGGGGTTGCACAGAGTTGGACACTAAGGAAGCAACTTAGCAGCAGAAGCATCAGCAGCAGCAGCAACGAGGAAGAATGTAAAAAAATAACATATTTATATGTCTTTGTATACACATGTATATATATATATATATAACTGAATCATTTTGCTATAGAGCTGATACTAATGAAACATTGTAAATCAACTATATTTAAACAAAAATTTAAGAGTAAAAAGAAAAACAAGAAAAAAGAT
>SJYC01091008.1:0-11660 GCA_006408675.1 Madoqua kirkii
AAAAAATATGTGTGTGTGTGTATATACATATATATATATATATATACATATATATATACTTGCGAATTATAAACTGAATCACTTTGCTCTACACCCAAAGCATGGTAAATAAGCTATACTTCAATTATAAAAAATAAAAAGAAACAAAGCCAAGAAAAAGAATCTAAAAAATATGCCAAATTAGTAGCTTAAAATATGCAAATGTTGCATTTTTTTTTCCTTTTCCGTTAATTGCACATAAATAATGAAGATTTTGGTGGCAAATATTGAAAATAAAATGTTTCTTTTCATACGAAATGCTCTTAACAGTTTGCTTTACCATATTTGATGGCAAAATATACAAGTCAATTTGTTGGGTGAATTTAGCCATGTATACCACCAGCATAATTGGTCTGATACTTTCACATTTACATGTTGCTTGTTTTAAATTTGAATTCAACCAAATAAATACTCTTACTCAGTAATAGCCCAGTTAAACAATCCTAGGCAAAGAGGTGAGTACAGAGATTTGTAGACATAAATTTTAGGCAGGGATAACAGTGATGGTGATGACAATGGTGCTGGTGGTGGCAGAGTATAACCCAACTACTGAGTGCTCATGAAGGATAAGCCACTGTTCTATACTGTGACTAAGTAGTTTAAACCTGGCAATTACCTTGTGAGATAAGAATGAATTTTTCCATTTTCCGGAGGCAAAATGGATGTGGTTACACAGTGCTTAGGTCAGTTCTCCAAGGGTAGACAGCTGGATGACACATCCAATAATTTCAGGAATGAAAAATCTAAAGTGATACATTTATTATTTTACATAGTCAACACAGAGAATCTGGAACGAGCACAGGAATGAAATTGCAGTGTGTCCAACATGAAGGCAGGGAGAAGCAAGGTAGCTTCTGTTCCTGGGGAGGGAACCAGCCCCCACAAGATGCTTCTGTGGGAAATGGAGAAGGCATTTTGCTCAGAGCAGATATAGGTCAGAGCAAGGATACACTTTGACTGTGTGGGTCACAATAAACTGAAATATTCTTGAAGAGATGGCAGTACCAAGCCATCTTACCTGCCTCATGACAAACCTGCATGAAATACAATAAGTAACAGAACTGGACATGGACAAACAGACCAGATCCAATATAGGAAAGGAGTACATCAAGGCTGTTTCCTTACTTATTTAACTTATATGGAGAGAACATCATACCAAATATTGGGCTGAATGACTCACAAGCTGAAATCAGCATTGCTGGGAGAAATATCAATAACCTCAGAAAAGCAGATGATACACTTCAATGGCAGAAAATGAAGAGGCACTAGAGTCTCATGATGAAAGCGAAAGAGAAACATGAAAAAGCTTACGTAAAACTTGACATTCAAAAAACTAAGGTTAAGGCATCTGGTCCCATCATTTCATGGCAAATAGGGGAAATATAGAAAAAGTGACAAATTTTATTTTCTTGGGCTGCAAAATCACTATGGACAGTGACTGAAGCCCCAAAAATTAAAAGACACTTGCTTCTTACAAGAAAAGCTATGAAAAAACTTCAGTTCAGTTCAGTTCAGTCCCTCAGTTATGTCTGACTCTTTCTGACCCCATGAATCGCAGCACGCCAGGCCTCCCTGTCCATCACCATCTCACGGAGTTCACCCAGATTCACGTACATTGAGTCAGTGATGCCATCCAGCCATCTCATCCTCTGTCGTCTTCCCCTCTTGCCCCCAATCCCTCCCAGGGTCAAAGACTTTTCCAATGAGTCAACTCTTCACATGAGGTGGCCAAAATACTGGAGTTTCAGCTTTAGCACCATTCCTTCCAAAAAATTTCCAGGGTTGATCTCCTTCAGAATGGACTGGTTGGATCTCCTTGCAGTCCAAGGTACTCTCAAGAGTCTTCTCCAACATCACAGTTCAAAAGCATCAATTATTTGGTGCTCAGCTTTCTTCACAGTCCAAATCTCATATCCATACATGACTACTGGAAAGACCATAGCCTTGGCTAGACAGACCTTAGTCAGCAAAGTAATGTCTCTGCTTTTGAATATGCTATCTATGTTGGTCATAACTTTTCTTCCAAGGAGTAAGTGTCTTTTAATTTCATGGCAGCAGTCACCATTTGCAGTGATTTTGGAGCCCCAAAGAATAAAGTCTGACATTGTTTCCACTGTTTCCCCATCTATTTCCCATGAAGTGATGGGACCAGTTGCCATGATCTTCATTTTCTGAATGTTGAGCTTTAAGCCAACTTTTTCACTCTCCTCTTTCACTTTCATCAAGAGGCTTTTAAGGTCCTATTCACTTTCTGCCATAAGGGTGGTGTCATCTGCATATCTGAGGTTATTGATATTTCTCCTGGCAATCTTGATTGCAGCTTGTGTGTCTTCCAGTCCAGCATTTCTCATGATGCACTCTACATAGAAGTTAAATAAGCAGGGTGACAATATACCACCTTTACATACTCCTTTTCCAATTTGGACTCGTCTGTTGTTCCATGCCCAGTTCTAACTGTTGCTTCCTGATCTGCATACAGGTTTCTCAGGAGGCAGGTCAGGTGGTCTGGTATTCCCGTTTCTCTCGGAATTTTCAGTTTATTGTGATCCACACAGGCAAAGGCTTTGGCATAGTCAGTAAAGCAGAAATAGATGTGTTTTTTTTGTTGTGTTTTTTTTTTTCTGGAATTTTCTTGGTTTTCCCATGATCCAGCAGATGTTGGCAATTTGATCTCTGGTTCCTCTGCTTTCCTAAAACCAGCTTGAACAGGAGTTTCATGGTTCATGTGTTGCTGAAGCCTGGCTTGGAGAATTTTGAGCATTACTTTACTAGCGTGTGAGATGAGTGTGATTGTGCAGTAGTTTGAGCATTCCTTGGCATTACCTTTCCTTGGAATTGGAGTGAAAACTGGCCTTTTCCAGTCCTGTGGCCACTACTGAGTTTTCCAAATTTTCTGGCATATTGAGTGTAGCATTTTGACAGCATCATCTTTCAGGATTTGAAATAATCCAACTGGAATGCTATCACCTCCACTAGCTTTGTTCATAGTGATGCTTTCTAAGGCCCACTTGACTTCACATCCCAGGATATTTGGCTCTAGAAGAGTGATCACACCATTGTGATTATCTGGGTCATGAAGCTCTTTTTTGTACAGTTCTTCTGTGTATTCTTGCCACTTCCTCTTAATGCCTTCTGCTTCTGTTAGGTTCATACCATTTCTGGCCTTTATCGAGCCCATCTTTGGATGAAATGTTCCCTTGGTATCTCTAATTTTTTTGAAGAGATCTCTAGTCTTACCCATTTTGTTTTGTTCTCCTATTTCTTTGCATTGATTGCTGAAGAAGGCTTTCTTTCTTTTCTTGCTATTCTTTTAAACTCTGCATTCATATGTTTATATTTTTCCTTTTCTCCTTTGCTCTTCGCTTCTCTCCATTTCACAGCTATTTGTAAGGCCTCCCCAGACAGCCATTTTGATTTTTCACATTTCTTTTCCATGGGGATGGTCTTGATCCCTGTCTCCTGTACAATGTCATGAACCTCATTCCATACTTCATCAGGAACTCTGTCTATCAAATCTATGCTCGTAAATCTATTTCTCACTTCCACTGTATAATCATAAGGGATTTGATTTAGGTCATACCTGAATGGTCTAGCAGTTTTCCCTACTTTCTTCAATTAAAGTCTGAATTTGGTAATAAGGAATTCATGATCTGAGCCAGTGTCATCTCCTGATCTTGTTTTTGTTGACTGTAGAGAGCTTCTCCATCTTTGGCTGCATAGAACATAATCAGTCTGATTTTGGTGTTGACCATCTGGTGATGTCCATGTGTAGAGTCTTCTCTTGTGTTGTTGGAAGAGGGTGTTTGCTATGACCAGTGCATTTTCTTGGCAAAATTCTATTAGTCTTTGCCCTGCTTCATTCCACATTCCAAGGACGTTTGCCTGTTACTCCAGATGCTTCTTGACTTCCTAGTTTTGCATTCCAGTCCCCTATAATGAAAAGGACATCTTTTTAGGTGTTAGTTCTAAACGGTCTTTTAGGTCTTCATAGAACCATTCAACTTCAGCTTCTTCAGCATTACTTTTGGGGCATAGACTTGAATCACCATGTTATTGAATGGTTTGCCTTGGAGACAAATAGAGATCACTTTGTCATTTTTGAGACTGCATTCAAGTACCACATTTCAGACTCTTTTAGCGACCATAATGGCTACTCCATTTCTTCTGAGGGATTCCTGCCCACAGTAGTAGATATATGGTCATCTGAGCTAAATTCACCCATGCCCAGTCCATTTTAGTTCACTGATTTCCTAGAATGTTGATGTTCACTCTTGCCATCACTTGTTTGACCACTTCCAACTTGTCTTGATTCATGAACCTGACATTCCAGATTCCTATGCAATATTGCTCTTTACAGCTTTGGACCTTGCTTCTACCACCAATCACATCCACAGCTAGGTATTGTTTTTTCTTTGGCTCCATCCCTTCATTCTCTCTAGAGTTGTTTCTCCACTGACCTCCAGTAGCATATTGGGCACCTACTGCCCTGAGGAGTCTCTCTTTCAGTATCCTATTATTTTGCCTTTTCATACTGTTCATGGGGTTCTCAAGGCATGAATTCTGAAGTGGTTTGCCATTCCCTTCTCCAGTGGCCCACATTCGGTCAGACCTCTTCACCATGACCCACCCATCTTTGGTTGCCCCAAGGTCATTGCTTAGTTTCAATGAATTAGACAAGGCTGTGGTCCTAGTGTGATTAGATTGACTAGTTTTCAGTGAGTATGGCTTCAGTGTGTCTTCCTTCTGATGCCCTCTTGCCACACCTAACATCTTACTTGTCTTTCTCTTACCTTGGGTGTGGGGGATCTCTCTACAGCTGCTCCAGCCAAGTGCAGCCACCGTTCCTTACCTTGGATGAGGGGTATCTCCTCACCACCCCCCTTTTTGACCTTCATCATGGGATAGCTCCTCTAGGCCCTTCTGTGCCCGTGCAGCCACTGCTCCTTTGACATGAGATTGCTCCTCCTCCTCTTGGTCGCTGCCCATGGCCTCGGGTGTGGGGTGGCTTCTCTCAGCCACTGCCCCTGACCTTGGACGTGGGGTAGCTTCTCTTGGCTGCTGCCACAAACCTAGACAGTGTATTAAAAAGCAGCAAAATGACTTTGGTGACAAAGGTCTATATAGTCAAAGCTATGGTTTTCTATTAGGCATGTATGGATGTGAGAGTTGGACACAAACAAGGCTGGGCAACAAAGAATTGATGCTTTTTAACTGTGGTTCTGAAAAAGACTTTTGAGAGCTCCTTGGACAGCAAAGAGATCAAACAAGTCATTTCTAAAGGAAATAAACATTGACTATTCACTAAAGGACTGATACTAAAACTGAAGCTCCACTAATTTGGCCACCTGGTGCAAAGAACTAGATAAGACCCTGATGCTGGGAAAGACTGAGGGCAAAAGTAGAAGGGAGAGACAGAGAATAACATGGTTGGATGGCATTAATGGACTAATGGACATGAGTTTGAGCAAACCCTGGGAAATGGTGAAAGACAGGGAATTCTAACATGCTACAGTTTATGGAGTCATGAAGAGTTGACGCAACTTAGTGACTGAACAATTAACAAAGGATACGCACTGCAGTGATGGAGCTCAGCCCGTGTATTCCACCCCGGCTCTCCACTGGGTGGCCTTTGCAGTGGAGCTGGCATTCAGAGGCAGAAGCTTGAGGAAAGTCACTTGTCTCAGAGTCTTTGAGCAGAAGAAGAGAAGGCAGAAAAGCATCAGACATGGTCTTTCTTGAGGAAGGCAGTGCTGTCCCTGTGGGGAGGTTGTGAACAACTCCCTCAGCCTTAAAGTAGACACCATTCTGCCATAACTGGTCTGACTGGGATGTAGTATCCACTGGATGAGGAGAGGAAAGTGTTGCTAGACATGGTGAGCATGGAAGAGCCTTATGATCAACTGAAATGTATTATTATTTTCCATATCTCTACCTTTTTTTCCACCTAAATGTTATCCTCTTTACTTATAATTTGTGTTTCTAGCTTTTGTTAGTGTCTCTACAGTTCTTTTCAACCAAATCCTAAAAACTTATTTAAGATGTATTATCTTATGACTTTTTTGGGGATTCAAATTCAGAAGAATGGCTATATCTCAAATACATAGATTAAAACATATATTTAGACAATGTTTGCCATTATTGAAAGTAAGATCTTATTTTTAATGACATTTAAAAAAATTCTGATTTCCTCCTAGCTAAGGTTAACCTGAATATGATTCATGAACTATTATAATGTGTCTTTGCTATCACTTACAGAAGTTAGCACATTTATAATTATAGCACTAAAGTATTCTTAGAATACTTTATAAGAAATACTATAGAATACTATAGACTGAGCGCGCCTTCCCCAGAGGTGGAACAGGCCAGCTCTGGAGTGCCAGAACCTTCGGTCTGCACCCCTTGGTTGCCAGACGGCACTTCAGCTGCACACTTTCCCCGAACCTTGAGACTTAGCAAGCAGTTCCAACGGCTGGGAATAAAGGAAGAGGACACGCTGCTTATACCTTTAACACTGAAGCAGTTGGATTTAGCAGAGGTGAAAAGTTACTTGAGGTCTTATTGAAACCACCCCCACTATTTCTTGATACAGACTATAAACCAGTGCCACTAAAAACAGGAGAGTGTGAAGATTATTTGCTTGCCTTGAAACAAGAGTTGAGAGAAACTGTGAAAAGAATGCCTCATTTTGTAGAAACACCTGAAGAAAAACAAGAGATTTTCCAAGGAACAGAGATAACTTGCTTTAAAGGAGAAGAAAAGTTATTTTGTGCTAGCATTACCTGTATCGGCCCATTGGAGCCTTTCCTAAATCTAAAGTACATTTTAGAATTTCAGTGATCTTACCTTTCTTGCATCTTGAAACATTTTTTCTGTTTCATCATATATATTATTTCATCATTTTTCATCAGTTAGCCTCTACTATGCTAGGAAATGGAGAAGGAAATGGCAACCCACTCCAGCATTCTTCCCTGGATAATCCCATGGACAGAGGAGCCTAGTGGACTGCCATCTATGGGATCACACAGAGTTAGAAACAACTGAAGTGACCTAGCATTCTAAGAATAATACAATAATAAAATATTTTACAAATTTCCTTAAAATATACACACTTTAAAACCTAACAAATTAATAAGATGCTTATTAAAGGAACAATCCAAATACAATATTCATAATGACTTGACTATTAGCTTTGGAAAACAAACCAGTTGGGTGCAGTTTGTTTTGAGGTGGGGGAGTCTATAACAAAAAAATATTTTACAAATTTCCTTAAAATATACACACTTTAAAACCTAACAAATTAATAAGATGCTTATTAAAGGAACAATCCAAATACAATATTCATAATGACTTGACTATTAGCTTTGGAAAACAAACCAGTTGGGTGCAGTTTTGTTTT
The DNA here is from genome assembly GCA_006408675.1 of Madoqua kirkii. Taxonomy (NCBI): domain Eukaryota; kingdom Metazoa; phylum Chordata; class Mammalia; order Artiodactyla; family Bovidae; genus Madoqua; species Madoqua kirkii. Next base: position 7,436 of record SJYC01091008.1, read on the forward strand.
GAGGTGGGGGAGTCTATAACAATAATGCTTGAATGAGGCTAACACAATATCTTGTTGATCTCAAAAAATAATTTGTTTCTCTAATTAAATCCATGAGTTATAAATTAAAAGTTAGTACAAACAACACCAAAAGAGTTGATAATGCAAAAGAGACAAGGGGAATTAGAAATATGGGGGAAATTATTAATTTTATTGAAGTAAACAGAATGGCCCTGAGGAAGGCTGTCACCTTGTTATTTATAACCACAGATGTTAGTTTAGTTCAAGGAAGAAAAATATTAATGAATTGGACCTACAGCCACACACATTCAGTTGACTTGAAGTATTTAGGAATTATCTTAAATATTACTAAAGCAACAAACGATGAATCTGCATAAAGATTTTTCCCAAAGAAACTAAAATTAATTTCTGTAAGGATGAATATATTGAAAATATGGCTAAAGCATTAAAAAATAATGCACTTATTCTAAAAAACACAGAATAAATGTATTTTTGTCTATTAATGTTCAACAAAAACAAAAGCAATAGTACAAGTTTTTAATTTTTTTTTTTTGTTAACCAAATGCTAGGACTTAGATCAGTTTCTCTACCTTCATATTCACTAAAAATAATCAGCAATTTTGCAAAGAAATTCCACTTTTAAGACACTTCAATAGAATGAATCATTAAGCCCCTCCCCTCACAAGTTCATGTATTAAATCTTAACCTCTTATATGATGGTATTTGAATGTGAGGCTTGTGAGTGGTGAATAGGTCTTGGGATAATAGGGAAGAAAGAGGGAAATCCCCTATAAATGGGATTAGTACCCTTAAACAGAAGAGATCCCAGAGAGCTCTCCAGCCCATTCCACTGTGCACTGACACTGTGACAAGACAGTTACCCATGAACCAGAAAAAGGGGTCACACCAGATATGGAATCTGCCAGAGCCTTAACCTTTGACTTTTTAGCCCCCGGAACTGTGAGACATAAATGTCTGTTGTTTAGGCACCCAGTTTCTGTTGCCTTGTTTTAAAAACCCAAAGAGACTAAAACAGAAACACATAAGAAGTTAGCAATAAATATACCTGGTATGACCAAATTGAATGGTTTTATGAAGACCTACAAGATCTTTTAGAATTAACACCCAAAAAAGATGTCCTTTTCATTATAGGGGACTGGAATGCTAAAATAGTAAGTCAAGAAACACCTGGAGTAACAGGCAAATTTGGCCTTGGAATGTAGAAAGAAGCAGGACAAAGACTAATAGAGTTTTGCCAAGAAAATGCACTGGTCATAGCAAACAACCTTTTCCAACAACACAAGAGAAGACTCTACACATGGACATCACCAGACGGTCAACACCAAAATCAGATTGATTATGTTCTATGCAGCCAAAGATGGAGAAGCTCTATACAGTCAACAAAAACAAGACCGGGAGCTGACTGTGGCTCAGATCATGAACTCCTTATTACCAAATTCAGACTTTAATTGAAGAAAGTAGGGAAAACTGCTAGACCATTCAGGTATGACCTAAATCAAATCCCTTATGATTATACAGTGGGAGTGAGAAATAGATTTAAGGGCCTAGATCTCATAGACAGAGTTCCTGATGAAGTATGGAATGAGGTTTGTGACACTGTACAGGAGACAGGAATCAAGACCATCCCCACGGAAAAGAAATGCAAAAAAGGAAAATGGTTGTCTGGAGAGGCCTTACAAATAGCTGTGAAAGAAGAGAACCAAAAAGCAAAGGAGAAAAGGAAAGATATAAGCATCTGAATGGAGAGTTACAAAGAATAGCAAGAGATAAGAAAGCCTTCTTCAGCGAGAAATGCAAAGAAATAGAGGAAAATAACAGAATAGGTAAGACTAGAGATCTCTTCAAGAAAATTAGAGATACCAAGGGATTTTTTTTCCTTTTCCGTTAATTGCACATAAATAATGAAGATTTTGGTGGCAAATATTGAAAATAAAATGTTTCTTTTCATACGAAATGCTCTTAACAGTTTGCTTTACCATATTTGATGGCAAAATATACAAGTCAATTTGTTGGGTGAATTTAGCCATGTATACCACCAGCATAATTGGTCTGATACTTTCACATTTACATGTTGCTTGTTTTAAATTTGAATTCAACCAAATAAATACTCTTACTCAGTAATAGCCCAGTTAAACAATCCTAGGCAAAGAGGTGAGTACAGAGATTTGTAGACATAAATTTTAGGCAGGGATAACAGTGATGGTGATGACAATGGTGCTGGTGGTGGCAGAGTATAACCCAACTACTGAGTGCTCATGAAGGATAAGCCACTGTTCTATACTGTGACTAAGTAGTTTAAACCTGGCAATTACCTTGTGAGATAAGAATGAATTTTTCCATTTTCCGGAGGCAAAATGGATGTGGTTACACAGTGCTTAGGTCATTCTTCCAAGGGTAGACAGCTGGATGACACATCCAATAATTTCAGGAATGAAAAATCTAAAGTGATACATTTATTATTTTACATAGTCAACACAGAGAATCTGGAACGAGCACAGGAATGAAATTGCAGTGTGTCCAACATGAAGGCAGGGAGAAGCAAGGTAGCTTCTGTTCCTGGGGAGGGAACCAGCTCCCACAAGATGCTTCTGTGGGAAATGGAGAAGGCATTTTGCTCAGAGCAGATATAGGTCAGAGCAAGGATACACTTTGACTGTGTGGGTCACAATAAACTGAAATATTCTTGAAGAGATGGCAGTACCAAGCCATCTTACCTGCCTCATGACAAACCTGCATGAAATACAATAAGTAACAGAACTGGACATGGACAAACAGACCAGATCCAATATAGGAAAGGAGTACATCAAGGCTGTTTCCTTACTTATTTAACTTATATGGAGAGAACATCATACCAAATATTGGGCTGAATGACTCACAAGCTGAAATCAGCATTGCTGGGAGAAATATCAATAACCTCAGAAAAGCAGATGATACACTTCAATGGCAGAAAATGAAGAGGCACTAGAGTCTCATGATGAAAGCGAAAGAGAAACATGAAAAAGCTTACGTAAAACTTGACATTCAAAAAACTAAGGTTAAGGCATCTGGTCCCATCATTTCATGGCAAATAGGGGAAATATAGAAAAAGTGACAAATTTTATTTTCTTGGGCTGCAAAATCACTATGGACAGTGACTGAAGCCCCAAAAATTAAAAGACACTTGCTTCTTACAAGAAAAGCTATGAAAAAACTTCAGTTCAGTTCAGTTCAGTCCCTCAGTTATGTCTGACTCTTTCTGACCCCATGAATCGCAGCACGCCAGGCCTCCCTGTCCATCACCATCTCACGGAGTTCACCCAGATTCACGTACATTGAGTCAGTGATGCCATCCAGCCATCTCATCCTCTGTCGTCTTCCCCTCTTGCCCCCAATCCCTCCCAGGGTCAAAGACTTTTCCAATGAGTCAACTCTTCACATGAGGTGGCCAAAATACTGGAGTTTCAGCTTTAGCACCATTCCTTCCAAAAAATTTCCAGGGTTGATCTCCTTCAGAATGGACTGGTTGGATCTCCTTGCAGTCCAAGGTACTCTCAAGAGTCTTCTCCAACATCACAGTTCAAAAGCATCAATTATTTGGTGCTCAGCTTTCTTCACAGTCCAAATCTCATATCCATACATGACTACTGGAAAGACCATAGTCTTGGCTAGACAGACCTTAGTCAGCAAAGTAATGTCTCTGCTTTTGAATATGCTATCTATGTTGGTCATAACTTTTCTTCCAAGGAGTAAGTGTCTTTTAATTTCATGGCAGCAGTCACCATTTGCAGTGATTTTGGAGCCCCAAAGAATAAAGTCTGACATTGTTTCCACTGTTTCCCCATCTATTTCCCATGAAGTGATGGGACCAGTTGCCATGATCTTCATTTTCTGAATGTTGAGCTTTAAGCCAACTTTTTCACTCTCCTCTTTCACTTTCATCAAGAGGCTTTTAAGGTCCTATTCACTTTCTGCCATAAGGGTGGTGTCATCTGCATATCTGAGGTTATTGATATTTCTCCTGGCAATCTTGATTGCAGCTTGTGTGTCTTCCAGTCCAGCATTTCTCATGATGCACTCTACATAGAAGTTAAATAAGCAGGGTGACAATATACCACCTTTACATACTCCTTTTCCAATTTGGACTCGTCTGTTGTTCCATGCCCAGTTCTAACTGTTGCTTCCTGATCTGCATACAGGTTTCTCAGGAGGCAGGTCAGGTGGTCTG
>SJYC01091013.1:0-36899 GCA_006408675.1 Madoqua kirkii
GTCTTCTAATGTTAGTCTGCACGGCCTCTTCTGGTCCCTTCAGACTCCACAGGCTTTTAAAGAAGACCACAGATTTTTAAAAATAGATTTCTCATTGTTAGAAAACTTGCTATGTGCAAATCTGATAAAGAAGAAAACAACCAAAGTCCTGTGATCCCACCCAAATGCTCTGTTAATTTTAAGGTTCAGTCAGGTAATTTGATCCATCTACCAATCTAGTCATTGATTTCTTACCTCTTTCTCTAGTATCCGTTGGCTCTAGGCCCTTTCGTGTTTCTGCAGAGTCAGCATGGAATGAGAGTCAGGAACTAGAGGAGAGTTGTTAAGGCTCAGAGGTTGAAGTTAATTTCGGTTGAATACATCTTGAGTTACAACTAAAGAGACTGAATGTAATTCTGGTCCTTGCTGGACCTACACCCATCCTAAGTTTGCTCTTCTCCAAACCTCATTGTATTGTCACAGAGTATCACAAAATTGGTTAGCTTTCCGCCTCCCCTTCTTGTGTAAGAAGTTCACTATGACATACGGTGATGGTAAGCAGAGAAAAATGTTTTGCTAATTTTGAAGAGCCTTATTCTATTATTCTGTTTAATAGTAATAAATAGAAAATATAATAGATGCTATGATTTATGGGGCAACTTTTGGACACACTTGCTTCATTACTTCATTAAATGATTAGATTGTGGTTATGGCAAAAGTTTATGAACATCCTTCTAGCATTGTAGATAAGAAAACTGAGAGCTGAATTTCTGAATTCCTGTTCCTTGGGGGAATTTTCTACTTCTGTATATCTGGAACATCGTGGTCAGTTCATTTGGGGGTGATTGGGCTCTAGATAAAGTGGGGCTCTTGCTGTTGAAACTTACATTTATACTTGAAAATAAATGTATTAATTTATAATGAGGGCTTCCCTAGTGGATGAGATGGTAAAGAGTCCACCTGCAATGCAGGAGATGTGGGTTTGATCCTTGGGTTGAGAAGATCCCCTGGAGAAGGGAACTATACACTCACCAGTATTCTTGCCTGGAGATTCTCAAGAATGGAGGCTTAGTCCTGGGGGCTATAGTCCATAGGGTCTCAAAGAGTTGGACAGGACTGAGTGGCTAAGTACAACAATTTATAACAAGAATTGTCACTGTTAAATTTGACAGCTGGTTACAGTGAAATCATCCCAATGAAAAATCTACTTAGGAACAAGACCTGATGTTGTTTGGTGAATCTAGGACAAAGACAAAAGAAAGTCTCCCCTTACTTCATGACATCTTTTCTTCTACTCTTGGTAGCTGACTTCCAAGCAGTTAGGATTGATTGTCAATGGACCCTTGCTCCCGTATAGGACTAGAGAAATGGTAATAATTTGGCAAGAGCCTACAACCTACAGTTCAGTTCAGTTCAGTCTCTCAGTCGTGTGTGACTCTTTGTAACCCTATGGACTGCAGCACTCCAGGCTTCCCTGTCCATCACCAACTCCTGGAGCTTGCTCAGACTCACGTCTGTCTTGTTGGTGATCCCATCCAACCACCTCGTCCTCTGTCGTCCCCTTCTCCTGCATTCTATCTTGCCCAGCATCAGGGTCTTTTCCAATGAGTCAGTTCTTTGCATCAGGTGGCCAAAGTATTGGAGTTTCAGCTTCAGCATCAGTCCTTCCAGTGAATATTCAGGACTGATTTCCTTTAGGATGGACTGGTTGGATCTCCTCGCTGTCCAAGAGACTCTCAGGAGTCTTCTCCAACACCACAGTTCAGAAGCATCAGTTCTTTGGTGCTCAGCTTTCTTTATAGTCCAACTCTCTCATCCATATCCATGACCACTGGTAAAGCCATGGCTTTGAGTAGACAGACCTTTGTCAGCAAAGTAATGTCTCTGTTTTTTAATATGCTGTCTAGGCTTGTCATAGCTTCTTTTCTAAGGAGCAAGTGACTTTTAATTTTATGGCTGTAATCACCATCTGCAGTGATTTTGGAGCCCAAGAAAATAAAGTCTTTCACGGTTTCCATTGTTTCCCCATCTATTTGCCGTGGTGATGGGACCAAATGCCAACATCTTAGTTTTTTGAATGTAGAGTTTTAAGCCAGCTTTCCACCCTCCTCTTTTACTTTCACGCCAGCTTTTCACTCTCCTTTTTCACTTTCATAAAGAGGCTCCTTAGTTCTTCTTCACTTTCTGCCATAAGGGTGGTGTCATCTGCATATCTGAGTTTATTGATATTTCTCCCAGCAATCTTGATACAGCTTGTGCTTCATCCAGCCCGGCATTTTGCATGATGTACTCTGCATATAAGTAAAATAAACAGGGTGACAATATTATACAATCTTGATGAACTCCTTTCCCAATTTGGAACCAATCCTTTGTTACATGTCCAGTTCTAACTGTTGCTTCTTGATCTGCATACAGATTTCTCAGGAGGCAGGTAAAGTGGTGTGTTATGCCTATCTCTTGAAGAATTTTGTACAATTTCTTGTGATCCACACAGTCAAAGGCTTTAGTGTAGTCAAAAAATAAAGCCGAAGTAGATGTTTTTCTGGAATTCGCTTGCTTTTTCTATGACCCAGTGGATGTTGGCAATTTGATCTCTGGTTCCTCTGCCTTTTCTAAATCCAGCTTGAACATGTGGATGTTCTCAATTCAGGTACTATTGAAGTCTAGCTTGGAGAATTTTGAGTATTACTTGGCTAGCGTGTGAGATGAGTGCAAATGTGCGGTAGTTTGAACATTCTTTGGTGTTGCCTTTCTTAGGGATTGGAATGAAAATTGACCTTTCTCAGTCCTGTGACCACTGCTGAGTTTTCCAGATTTGCTGTCATATTGAGTGCAGCACTTTAACAGCATCATCTTTTAGGATTTGAAATGCCTCAGCTGGATTTCCATCACCTCCACTAGCTTTGTTTGTAGTGATGCTTCCTAAGGCCCACTTGACTTCATACTACAACCTATCTGGCAAGCCAAATTCATACTAAATAGAATACTATATGAGACATTTTATTAGATGAGCAATCTAAGTTTTCCTCCATTATAAACCTGTTTTCATTACTTCTCTCCCCAGAATTTTATATTTTGAAACTTTTAAAAATTATATTTGTTAAATAATAATGCATTTATTTTTCTCTCTCTCTCTTTTAACTAATCAGACACTAAAGCTTCTGATTAGTAAGAGAAAATGAGTGTTCCCACATTTGGTTGGTATAATTATAACTGAAAGTAAGTAAATGTGATTTTTGGGTTTGTGTGAATAGTCTTATCGTGGGTAAATGTGAGGTTTCTTTTAGGCTTAAAAAAATTAAGGGAACATTTAAATAAAAGTAGAGACTATTACCTGCCGTAATAGATCAACCGATAATTATCAGCTCTTTCATACCTCTCCACTTCATCCCTCCTGGATTATCCTAAAGTAAATCTCAAGCATCATATAATTTCATGCATAAATATTTCAGTATTAATCTCAACATGTAAGATAAGGACTTAGGAAACATAATCATAGTATATTATTCCACCTAAAAATTAGCAATAATTCCTTACTATTATATAGCTAGTCTGTTCAGGTTTCCCCAATTATAACTTAATTTTTTAAATAGATTGTTTATATAAAGATGCACATAAGTACCATGCATTTTTAAAGACTGTTATATCTACATCTCTTTCTTCTATATGTTTCCTCTTTCTCTTGGCTCTTTTCTATTGTCTTTTTCTTTTTTTTTTTGCTCTTTTATTCTTGCAGTTTATTTAATTTTTTGTTTTCAAAATTCATTCTTTATTTTGATATAAAAAATAAGCCCGTCAACTTGTAAAGAGTGTCACTTGTTTTCATATTGTTTATTGTTGTAGAGCAAACTTATAGAATAAGACTATCTGCTGCCAGCTCCAAGGATGTCACATATACTTTAGAAGAAAAACCATTGTTACTCAGACCCAGACAAGCATCAATGTAGAGAAAGGAGTAACTTTTTTTCATACTTTTACTAAATCATAACTAGAAAAGCTAGTAGTTGGGATGTCACATAATTATGCTAGAATTTGGTAGTGGTGGTAAAACCGGGTATCTGAACCCAGCTAAATAAATTATAGAAACATGACCTTTTTTTGGCCATTCTTCCATTTCTGGAGTTCAAGAGCTGTGTTTGATACCCCTGTAGGCTAACAATAAGCTTGAGTTATAATGTGTAGATTCCTTTTGATTATGGTTGCCAAAGAAATTTTTAAATTCTTGAGAGTTTGACTTCTCTTGGAAAGAAGTAAGTTAGGAGGCAGACTGCTGATCTGGATTTGCTTAAATGGAAAACATTTACATTAGGAGCCCAGCTGATAGGCTATTGAAATCACCAGGCCTGTACTGGTCATCGAGTTCCGTCAGCGGATCGGGACACCATCTCCAGATCTTTAAGTGACATCTTTGAAGTTCTCATGGTAAAGCTGTGGCCTTGACTCTATTCGCTCTAGTTATCTTCTTTGATTTTTAATGCCTAGCATTCTTCAGCCACAGCTTGGTAAAATTTTGCCACAAAGCCTGGCTTACTGACCTTCAGCTGCGTAACATATTCATTGTGCTGTTGTTCAGCCCAACCTCAGAACCGTTTATCCTGAAGATGCAGCTGGCACTCACAGAGAGTGGGTTTGCTCCAGACACACTGAGCCGCTCCAGATTTTCACGCAGTGGCTGAAATTTTCCCAGTACTGTCTTAGCTACCAGGTCCTCTTTGAAAGGTTCACACTGAGAACTCGACCAGTTGGCAAACCAGGGAAAGATACACTTTATCTCCTGGGCAATGATGTAAGATACGGGGGAGGGGAAGAATTAGAAATGTCTGAGACAGAGGCTAAGGGAGAAGGGAAGGGGAGTGGCATCGAAGAGGAAGATGATTCCAGGGGCACCCTCTCCTTTCCTCTCACAGGGTACCTGGAGACCATCACAAGAGTGCTTGGACTCCAGCTATTGCGCTTCTGTGTTCTGAAAACTTATAAGAAAGGCCAGTCAGGCAACCCAAACACGTCTGGTCTCTTGCAGTTTATTTTTAAAGAGACAGTTCATATGTGCTAGAGAGTTTTCCACGCTCTGAGTTTTGCTGACTGTATCTGGTGGGTTTACAGTATTTCCTTCTCAGAATAATGTTTTTAAATGCAAAAAATAAAATACATAGGATTATAGAGGAAACCCATTCTCTCTATTTAGGTAATAAATTATTAAAAACACAATATGATGTTAATATATGTGCTCTCTAAAAAAAAATACGTTAGATTAAAGGTCTCACAATGGGTCTTTAACTACCATCGTTTTGGAGTAGTAATGATGTTTTGAAATTCCAGCCCACAGTATGATATGAAAATACCTGTAAAATCTTTGGCAGCAAAGTTAAAGGCACCGCTAATAGTAATACCTCTATAATTTGTTACCTATGTTTGCAATTGAAAGGAATTTAAACTACAGTTTAATGTTACTGAAGATCAGGATGTATTTTCTACACATCCAAGTTCATGTATTTCCCAGAATATTTTCATGGACCTGATCCGTGGATCTCTATTAAAAACTTTGTGGTTCTACAATTTTGGCAAGACGATTTTGTAGATATTGTGTACTGTCTTCAGGAAGTGCCTAATGTTTGCATGTCTTTTTTTTCTGTTATGTTAGGAGCTATAAAGTTTTATCACCTACAGTCATTATTTTATTAGGAGTTGTAAAATTATATTCTCTTTCTGTCATTCCATGTTTATTTATTATATAGGTATTTCTACAAAGATGAACTTCCTGTCATCAACTCATTACCCTGAGGTATAATTTGTATAGGAAGGCAGTACAAATGTTTGCTTCTTTCCCTCTATTTACCAGTTTTCAAAATAATGGATTGGTTCCCTGCGTGCGTGTGTGCTGTTACTTCAGTTGTGTCCAGCTCTTTGTGACCCTGTGGACTAGCCTGTCAGGCTCCTCTGTCCATGGAATTCTCCAGACAGGAATACCAGAGTGGGTTGCAGTGCCCTTCTTCAGGGGATCTTCCTGACCCAGGGATTGAACCCGTTTCCTGCATTGCAGGTGGATTCTTTAGCCGCTGAGCCACGTGGGAAGCCCAGATTGGTTCTCTAGCATCCACCAAAGATGGTTAATTGTAGGCAGATAGGTTGGGGGTTTCCCAGAGAAAGAGAACCAGGAATGATTTTCCTTTTTTTTCTTAACAACAATAGTTTTATTATTTATTTGTTTTTGGTTGTGCTGTGTCTTCGCTGCTGCACCCTCAGGCTTTCTCTGTTTGCAGAGAGCCGGGCCTGCTCTTGGTTGCGGTGCACAGGCTTCTCATTGCAGTGCAGTCTCTTGTTGCAGAGCACAGGCTCTAGGTGTGCAGGCTTCAGGAGCTGCAGCTCACAGGCCCAGTAGATGTGGTGCACGGGCTTAGTTGCCCTGTGGCATGTGGAGTTTTCCCAGACCAGGGATCTAACCTGTGTCCCTGCATTGGCAGGCAGATTCTTTACCACCGCCCCATAAGGAAAGCCCTGCTTCACAGATTCAAACATACTAGAGGTATTTCAGTCTAGTGTAGTTGCTCTTATGGATGCCTAGACGGTCTTTTTGTCATGATTTCACTGAAGTTTCTTGCCATTTGATGTGACTGGGGTTCCAGTCTTTTTCCTGCACCAGAAATCAATACATTAATATCTTTTCTTACTTGTTTTATTCCACAATATGCATACAGTTTCAAAATAATATTTATGCTACCTCTCAAGGTGTTTAAGGCATTTTGCAGTTCTTATTGTTCCTATCGTGTATTCTATTAAAAACTTACGATCAAATTAATGTATTTTTTTAAAAGCTTATTTCTAATGAAGGATAATTGCTTTACAACATTGCATTGTGTTGGTTTCATACATCAGCATGAACCAGCTGTAGGTATACCTTTGTCCCCTCCCTCTTGAAACTCCCTCTCACCTTGCACTCCAACCCGCCGTTCTGGGTTGTCACAAATTAGTATGTTTTAAAGTCATTTGAAATAATTCCTATTGGGTTTTGCCAGCAACTTAAGACATCCTTTTAAGTTCATTTAACATTTTGTTTTTAATTTTATAAGTAGCTTATTTTAAAATTAAAATTTTGTTTTATAGTTATGCAAAATGGTTCCTAAGACAAATCTATAAACCAAGGCATATTCAGACATAGTATATCTCTTATTTTTTCTCTCTTCTGACTTGTAAGTAGCTTTAAAAGCAGTTACCTGTTTTCACTTAAAAACATTAACAAATATAAGTAAATGTTTGCATTCCATACCCGTTTTCCTCTACACTTATTTTTTAGTATATCCTGGCAGTCATTTTATAGAGTGTATAGAGATATTTGCTTTGCTTTTTATAGCTACACAGTGCTCTTTTGTATTAAGCTAGTTCCCTGAGGTAGGAAGGCAGTGGGACATAACCTTTAAAAGAATGACAGCCATTGAGGACAGGACGTAAACTGGTTAGAACCAACTAGGTCTAAGGTGGCAGATGACTGACTTCCACTAGACCTTAAGACTCAGTATACACTCATTGTAATAGACCAGCCAAATGCCATGACCATTCTGAGACTGGATCGTAAAAGACTGACAAGTGGGCAGTGGCCCAATTCCTGGAAATCCCCATCCCTTCCCCAAAATAGTTGGAATAATCTTCCTACTCATTAGCCTATGAGATTCCCACCCGTATAAAAACCAACAACGCTGTACCCTGGTGCTTCTCATCTTCTGAGGTGGCACATACTCTGTCTGTGGGGTGTTTTGCCCTGAGTAAACCTTCTTTCACTTTCCTGTGGTTAGTGCTTGAATTCTTTCCTGTGCGGACCCAAGAACCCATGCTTGGCAGCCGTTCCAGACACTCACTTGAGACCTAGGATGTGACCATCCTCTCAGGCCCACTTTCTTTCCATTGGAAGACGTATAGGATTTTCTCTTTAGATTTTATAAATAATGCTGCAGTGAATAGCCTGTGTATACACCTTTTTCCCAGATTATCTTTGGGGTGTTTTCCTAGAAATAAAATTGCTAGAAATTGTATCTCTCCACACCATAAATAATGTATCATTTTTGCATTCTTGCCAGAAAGTGACCAAAGTGCTGTTAAGCTTTTTGAAGTGTCAAAAACAGCTCCTAAATAGCTCATGCATTGCTGCCACTAGTTCCATGGATTCAGAGTTGAGAGAACTCAGAATTGAAAGCACTATGTAGATAGAGCCTTGGACTGGAACAACGGATTGGTTCAAATTGGGAAAGGAGTACGTCAAGACTGTAGATTGTCACCCTGCTTATTTAACTTGTATGTGAGAGTCAATTCCTAGGCAGGTTGATAAGAAGTCCAGTGGTCCCCAAGGAGAGAGGGGTCTGGGGTTCTTGAGAAGGAGGTAAGGGTCTGGAATTCTCAAGGAGGAGGAAAGGACAAACTTTTTTTCCTCTTCATTTCTTAGGATTATATAACAATAATATATCCTGCTTGAGGATAGTTTCTGGAAAAACCTTCTGGCTAATCCTATATTCTTAAAATGTAGATTATGGGAGTGGGTCTAGTAAGGTCTTTATAACCTCCAGACGTTCTTTTGACTCATTGCAATAAGTAAAAAGTATATAACTCCATTGCTAATACTAATTAAGGGCCACTCTTTTTGGCCCCTTCTGATGTCTATGTCAGAAGCTTTCTCTGTCTTTTTTATACTTTAATAAAACTTTTTTACACAAAACTCTGTGTGATCAAGCTTCTTCTCTGGCCTGGGAATGAATTCTCCTTTGGAGGCCAAGAATCCTGGTGTCTTTTGTGGTTCAGCAATGACCTTTCATATGCAGCATACATCATGCAGAATGCCAGGCTGGATGAATCACAAACTTGAATCAAGATTGCCAGAAGAAGTAGCACTAACCTCAGATACGCAGATGATACCACCCTTATGGCAGAAAGCAAAGAGGAACTAAAGAGCTTCTTGATGAAGGCGACAAAGAAGAATGAAAAAGCTGTCTTAAAACTCTACATTCAAAAACCTAAGATCTAGGCATCCAGTCCCATCACTTCATGACAAATAGGTGGGGAAACAATGGAAACAGTCAAAGACTTAATTTTCTTGGGCTTCAAAATCACTGCAGATGGTGACTGCAGCCATGAAATTAAAAGTCACTTGCTCCTTAGAAGAAAAGCTATGACAAACCTAGACAGCATATTAAAAAGCAGAGACATTACTTTGCTGACTAAGGTCTGTCTAGTCAAGGTTATGGTTTTCCCAGTGGTCATGTATGGATGTGAGAGTTTGACCGTAAAGAAGGCTGAGTGCCGAAGAACTGATGCTTTTGAACTGTGATGTTGAAGACTCTTGAGAGTCCCTGGGACTGCAAGGAAATCAATCCAGTCAATCCTAAAGGAGATCAATCCTGAACATTCATTGGAAGGAGACTGATGCTGAAGCTGAAGTTCCAGATGCAAAGAGCTGACTCATTGAAAAAGACCCTGATGCTGGAAAAGATAGAAAGCAAGAGGAGAAGGGGACTATAGAGGGATGAGATGGTTGGATGGCTTCACCAACTCAATGGACATGAGTTTGAGCAAGCTCCAGGATTTGGTGATGGACAGGGAAGCTTAAGTGCTGCAGTCTGTGGGGTAACAAAGAGTCAGGTACGAATGAGCAACTGAACAACAACTGTAGAGGCTTACAGCTCAAAAGTGGTCCAGGGACAAGCATCATAGGCATCTCTGAGAGTGTTTGAAATGCAGAATCTCAGACTTCTCTCCAAATCTACTAAATCAGAGCATATAATTTAACAAGATCCTCAGGTGATTCATACCAGGCTTCCCCAGTGGCTCAGACAATAAAGAGTCTGCCTGCAATACGGGAGACCAGGGTTTGATCCACGTGTTGGGAACATCCCCTGAAGAAGGGAATGGCCACCCACTCCAGTATTCTTGCCTGGAGAATCTCCATGGATAGAGGAGCTTGGCAGGCTACAGTCCACGAGATCGCATAGAATCAGATAGGACTAAGCGACTAACACTTCAAGATTTGAGAAACTTTGGTCTAGAGTTGTGTTTTTGGTGTTTATAACCACCAGCTGCATGGCGCTATTTAAATTAAAATGAATATCAATGAAATAAAGTAAAAAATTCAGTTCCTCATTTACCCTACTAGCCACATTTCAAGTGCTCGATAGCCACTTTTAAATATTTACAGTATTAGTAGCTTCTGTTGCACAGTGCTGGTCTGTGGCTACACTTCACTGTGCTAGCCTCTAGCCACACGTGACTATTTTAATTTAAATCACAATTACCTAACATTAAAATTTACATTCACAGTAGCCATATTTCAAGTGTTTAACTGCTACATGTGGCTGAAGGCTACTATATTGGATGTTGGTTATACAGACCATTTCTATCATCACAAAAAGTTCTGTTATACAGCTCTGGTCAGGAGGTTTCCAGAAGTCTGGGTGAGCTGGAAGAAAGAAGGAAAGAAGATTCATTGAGTGTCTAAGGTTGCAGATACTTTTACATAGGTTACATCAATTAATCCTTAAACCCATATAGGTGGTATTACACCCATTAAAAAGAAGAAAGGAAGTTTTGAGAGACCACTTATTCAACTTTATAATACTGAGAGAAAGTCTAAAGTGTTTTCCACTATGTTCAGAGGAGTACTCCTTTCCTGAAAGCTCTATCTGGGGTGCAATCTCTACCAGCCTTTTACAAAACAAAACAAAACCAAACATAACAAAACCCACTGTTTCTCACCTGCTTGCACCCATTTTTCTATTGTTTCATGTTTCAGATTTAAATCCAGGCCCCAGTTTTATCTAACTGAGCTCAAATTCCTTTTACTGTAACATTCCTTGAGTTCACTTCGAAGGGTTTCTTATCTACAGTCTTTGTCTACCTTGCTTTTTAACATGATGACATCGCAATAGTTAATTGCACATTTTTTCATTAATTTAGTAAACATCACTGAGCATCTCCTGTGAGTGAGACATAATCCAGTGGGGGAAAAAGAAAA
This sequence comes from Madoqua kirkii, assembly GCA_006408675.1. NCBI lineage: Eukaryota > Metazoa > Chordata > Mammalia > Artiodactyla > Bovidae > Madoqua > Madoqua kirkii. Next base: position 10,970 of record SJYC01091013.1, read on the forward strand.
TTACCTTTCCTTATTTGTCTTCTATTTAGGATAATTATACACACACACACACACACACACACACACACACACACACACACCCCTCTTTCTATTCTTTGAAATTTGGCTTGCTTGGCTACTTTGAATATGCCTTTATTACATCAGAATGTTGGTTCTTCAAAACTGCTAGCTAGTTATGCTTATTATAATTAGATGGCTAAATTTCTGAATCATAGAAATGTAGATATGGAAGGTCATATCTAGAGATTATCTAGGGTGCTAAATTTACCATTTATTTTTTAGCTTCCTTCCAGTCTAATTTAAAATACTAATGTACACTGGATATTCTGTGTGCTAAATGTGAGGATTTATTCTTTTCAGATTTGTAATAGGATTTTTTATAGAAGTGCTCAAGTTATTATTCTATCCCAGGTATTTACAGATGGCAGGTATGATAGATTTAAAAATCTCCCCAAGAAGATGGCTCCATAGAAGTCTTTAAGCTTTAATTCTAAATCCTGTCTTCCTTTAGCTGATAATGAACAACCTGGCAGCATGGATCTGAGACATAACATTGTGTTTCTATAATGTTCCTGTCCTCTGGGAGCGTAGCGTCTTGGGAGAAGAACCACAAGCAGCATGGTGGGTGCTAGGATAGAGGCATGTGGGTATTTTTTTCAAGGCACACAGCAAGAACATCTTCAGAGAAGAAGGCCTGGGACCACGAAATACATGAGCCTTTAAAGTTCTAAATCTTCATGTATAACACATATTGGGGGGCTTCCCTGCAGGCTCAGAAGGTAAAGATTCTGCCTGTAATGCAGGAACATGGGTCTGATTCCTGGGTCCAGAAGATCCCCCAGAGAAAGGAATGCCTACCCACTCCAGTATTCGCACCTGGAGAATTCCACGGACATAGGAGCCTGCTGGCCTGTAGTCCATGGGGTTGCAAAGAGTCAGACGCCACTGAGCAGCTAACACACACGCAAGCAAATAATAGCACATATTAGGCACCCAAGAAACTTTAGTAAGTTCTTGACCAAGAGTTTACTGACTGAATAAATGATTAAGAGAAATTATAGTTTCATTGGAAAGCATGTGCGTAAGTATGAGTTTTAGAATGGACGGGATATTAAAATACATCAGGTTTTCTAGAAGAAAGAAGGGAGGAAATGAAATGGCCTGCAATCTTTTCTTCGTTTATTCCTTAAATTGTTAAATTTGTACAATATATCCAGTGAGTAATGTGGTCAGAATGAGTAATGTGGTTAGTTTCATTTCTACCTGTTTCCCCACCCCTACCCCTGATGACCATGACTTATTTGTTTTGCTTCATGCTGTGTGGCCCAGCTCTCACAGCATGAAGCTGCCTTGGGAAACACATCTTGGAGCTGGATCATATCCTGTCATTGAAGTTCACTTGAGTAGAGGTTCCGTTTGAAAAACAGTGACAGGATATGTCCCATGGTTAGATGCACGTTGCTTCTGGCAACTTCCCTTAAAGAGGACAGGCTTTATTATAGTATAGAGAAAGTCCCTGTGTTTAACTCAGAATTCATATGGACTAGGAGTTTGTGAAGTTCCAATGCTTACATATGAAGCCATAAGTAACAAAAGTTGTTTTGTGGCCTTAGGTATCTCTCTGTACATGTCTGAGTCGTTTCCTCTTCTTTCTCCCTTGTGCGGCCTCCAACCCCTTCGGCTCCTCTTTCTGTCTCTCTTTCTCATTTTTGTTCTTGCTCTCTTCCTCTTCCATTATAGATGAGGTCATTATGATTTGGAGCCAAGAGAAGTGCATTGCTGTAACTTTAATTTCCATATTCAATTTATGACTCTTTTTTTTTTTTTTAGAAGATAGGTATACTTTATAATTGGGAGGATAACTTTCTTAAGTGTGCTATTTTAGAATGTAAATGGATCTCACCTGGTTGGCTTAGATGGTAAAGAATCTGCCTGCAATGCAGGAGACCGGAATATGATTCCTGGGTCCAGAAGATCGCCTTGAGAAGGGAATGGCAACCCACTACAGTATTCGTGCTTGAGAAATCCCATGGACAGAGGAGCCTGCCTACAGTCCATGGGGCTGAATGAGAATTGGACACAACCGAGTGACTAACACTTGAATGTCCTGCTTATTGTGAACATCAGACTTAAACTGAAGAAAGTAGGGAAAATCACTAGGCCATTCAGGTATAACTGAAATCAAATCCCTTATGATTATATAGTGGTAGTGGCAAATAGGTTCAAGGAATTAGATCTTATACACAGAGTACCTGAAGAACTATGAACAGAGGTTTGTAACACTGTACAGGAGGCAGTGATCAAGACCATCCCCAAGAAAAAAAAATGCAAAAAGGCAAAATGGTTGTCTGAGGAGGCCTTACAAATAGCTGAAACAGCAGAGAAGAGAAAGGCAAAGGAGGAAAGGAAAGATATACCCATCTGAATGCAGAGTTCCAAAGAATAGTAAGGAGAGATAAGAAAGCCTTCTTAAGTGAACAATTCTAAGAAATAGAGGAAAACAATAGAATGGGAAAGACTAGCAGTCTCCTCAAGAAAATTAGACATGCCAAGGGAACATTTCATGCAAAGATAGACACAATAAAGGACAATAAAGAAATAGTATAAACCAAACAGAAGCAGGAGATATTGAGAAGAGGTGGCAAGAATACACAGAAGAACTATGCAAAAAATATTTTAATGACCCGGATAACCATGATGGTGTAATCCCTCACCTAGAGCCAGACATCCTAGAGTGTGAAATCAAATGGGCCTTAGGAAGCATTACTATGAACAAAACTAGTGGAAGTGATGGAATTTCAGTTGCGCTATTTAAAATCCTAAAAGATGATGCTGTGAAAGTGCTGCACTCAATATGCCAACAAATTTGGAAAACTCAGCAGTGGCCACAGGACTGGAAAAGGTCAGCTTTCATTCCAATCCCAATGAAAGACAATGCCAAAGAATGTTCACACTACCTCACAATTGAACTCTTTGCACATGCTAGCAAGGTGATGCTTAATATCCTCCAAACTAGAATTCAACAGTACATGAACTGAGAACTTCCAGATATTCATGCTGGATTTAGAAAAGGCAGAGGAACCAGCGATTAAATTGCCAACGTCTGTTGGATCGTAGGTAAAGCAAGGGAATTCCAGAAAAACGTGTGCTTCATTGACTGCCCTAAAGCCTTTGACTTTGTGGATCACAACAAACTGTGGAAAATTCTTCAAGAGATGGGACTACTAGACCATATTACCAGCCTCCCGAGAAAACTGTATGCCGGTAAAGAAGCAGCAGTTAGAACCAATATGGAACAATGGACTAGTTCAAAATTGGGAAAGGAGTGCACCAAGGCTGTATATTGTTGCCCTGTTTATTTAACTTCTGTGTAGGGTACATCATGTGAAATGCCAGCCTGGATGAATCACAAACTGGAATCAAGATTGCTGGGAGAAATAGCAGTAACCTCAGATATGCAGATGACACCACCCTAATGGCAGAACGTGAGGAAGAACTAAAGAGCTTCTTGATGAAAATGAAAGAGGAGAGTGAAAAAGCTGGCTTATAACTCAGCATTCAAAAATCTAAGATCATGGCATCTGGTCCCATCACTTCATGGCAAATGGATGGGGAAACAATAGAAACAGTGACAGACTTTATTTTCTTGAGTTCCAAAACCCCTGCAGATGGTGACAGCAGCCATGAAATTAAGACACTTCCTCCTTGGAAGAAAAGCTGTGACAAACCTAGGCAGGATATTAAAAAGCAGAGACATTACTTTGTCAACAAAGGTCTGTCTAGTTAAAGCTATGTTTTTCCAGTAGTCGTGTACAGATGTGAGAGTTGGACCATAAAGAAGGCTGAGCACCAAAAGAACTGATGCTTTTGAACTGTGGTGTTGGAGAAGACTCTTGAGAGTCCCTTGGATTGCAAGGAGATCCAACCAGTCAATCCTAAAAGAAATCACCTCTGAATAATTCATTGGAAAGACTGATGCTGAAGCTGAAGCTCCAATACTTTGGTCACCTGATGTGAAGAGCCATTGGAAAAGTGCCTGATGCTGGGAATGACAGAGGCAGGAGGAGAAGGGTGCCATAGTGGATGAGATGATTGGATGGCATCACTGACTCAATGGATGTGAGTTTGAGCAAGCTCTGAGAGATTGTGAAGGCCAGGGAAACCTAGTGTGTTGCAGTCCGTGAAGTTGTAAAGAGTCGACACGACTGAGTGAACAACAAGAATGTAAATTTGGGCTTATTAGAGGAATTTTCATTCGTGAACAGAGCTTAGTTCCACATTTCTTATTCTCACGTTTCAAATTTATAGCTTTTGAGCCCATTATGGTGGGCAAAAAATGTTATGAATTTAAAAAATTTTCAGCTCCTTTATTAACTTTTTTGTGCCCGGTATTTTGGGCATCCAATGTCCTCCTGACATGTGGGAAGCAATAGCAGAGAAACCGGTTTCTCTGGTAGCAGAGAAATCGGGCTAGATCCTTTCTTTCCTGATCGTAAAGTGAAGTGCACGGATGCTTTGAAGAAGGTGGCTTCTGATGTAAAGTCTGTTATAAAATCATGGAGAAGTGAAGGAGGGTGGGAAAATGGGTGTGGGGATAGGTGAGTGAGGACGAAGAGGCACAGGAGTAAGAAGATAGCAGCTGTGAGAGATGACCTGGTTTCCTATCCTAAGGCTGTGTTCTCCATTGGGCACAGCAGATGCTGAATGGCCAGAGATCGTGCATACAATTGGCTCCTCTGTTTTCTTAGGCGATATACTCAGCCCTTCTGGCCAGTTTCCTCATTAAAAAAAAATGGAGATTAACAATGAAGTCCAGCAAGTCTGAGACTTTGTTCCATGGAACAGAGAAAGAGAAGTTTAAAGAAAGGAAGCGTTCATTAAACAATAAAATACAAGAAAATTGGAACCATGTCCTTGCCAGGTACCCTTCCTCACATATTCCAGAGGGAAGTGGGTGGCTGGGAACAGTGACAGTGACTGCACTTTTTCATTCTTTGGCTTTGACCTATACACTTGTAGGTTCCCAGGTCATCATACGGGACCAAGCAGTGAATTTCTTTTGCTTAGGATAGGACAGCGTCATTTCCGAATCCATGCAAACTTGACTCCTTTGGAAAGAAATGAGCGCAAGAGAGAGGTAGCAACCTGCAGATCCAGTTTGCCTCATCAGGCTGGATGAGAAGAGCATCCCTAGAAAGAATACTACTCTGTGAGAGCAAGTCCGGAAACTTTTGCTCACCTGTTTGAAAAATTCCTACAGTAGCCTAGTAAAATGTCTCTGCATCTGAACAGCTCTTGATACCATTTCTGCCTCTTGAAGGGTAAAATTTGCCTCATTTTTCTTCCATTTGAAAGTAACAGAGTAGGCTACATGGAGTAATATAACCCTTTGAAGAGAATTTTAGCAAAATAAGTAAAGCTGAAGACATATTCTAAAACCAGTTATTCTATTAAGTATATCTCTTTAGCAAATGATTCCTTTAAACTTCATGACACAAATAGAAACTTATTATATTTGTAGGGTACTATGAGTTCACTGCTTTCAGAAGATGTCTAGGTGGTACCCATCAGGCCATCCTGAGTGCTGAGGAGATTATACATTACAGATTAGTAACTCATTTGCACAAATTTTGTAAAATCTAGAAAAACTCATATATGCATGTTGGGAAGCATACATATGAATATTTATAGAGGCATTGTTTATAAAAGCAAAAAAATTTGGAATACAACCTAATAATCAATAAAAGAATGGGTACATGAAGTGTGATATAATCACATAATGGAGTACTATACAGTAGTGGAAAGGAATAAACTAGAACTAATGTATCATTATCAATGATACAATGTTAATCAAAACAGCAAGTTGCAAAAAGTATACATATAGTGTGATGCATTTATATAAAAATTTAAAACAGTCAAAATTGTTTATATTGCACAGGGATACCTACATAAATATGAAAATATATGGAAATGCATGAAATGTTAAATTCCAAGTTCTATAAAGTACTTATCTCAGGAGAGCTAAGATATTGGAGAGAACACAAGAGGGAATGTTGATGTCATCAGTATTTTACATCTTAAGCTGCCTGGTAGATACTCAAGAACATGTGATTATGCTTTGTACTTTGTTATATTTTAATATTCTATAAGAAATTTCAAAACTTAAAAGTTAAACTGTGATGGGGCTGCCCTGTTGATCCAGTGGCTAAGACACCACACTCCCACACTCCCAATGTAGGGGTCCAGGTTCAATCCCTGGTCAGGGAATTAGATCCCACATGCCACAGCTGAGAGTTTGCATGCCAAGACTAAAAAATCCATGATGCTGCACCTAAGACCCGATGCAGCCAAATGAATAAATAAATGTTGGGAAAAAAATTTCTACATCTTCTGATTAACATGCAGAATGTTGACACCTCTATAGTGTAGAAATTGGGTTTGTGGAGAATAAAGAAGAAAGAACAGTTAGAGAAATTTGCTGCAGTTCAAACTGTAGAGTACTTTTTGCTTGAAATGCCACTTACTCTTGCTTCCAGTATTTTTTGCTTGTTCTCTCCCTGCATCTTTCTGGCCACGCCTTTTCATCTGCATCTCCAATTCCTCTTCCTCCTCTGTGCCTACTAAATGTTGCTATTTCCCTGGGTGTTTCTTTTTTATCCTCTTTTCTTTACGATTTTAGGTGTATGTTTTAGTGATCTCATTTATATCCCAACTTCAATTACCACTTTTATGATCATGATTCCCAAATTTATTTCTCCAATCCAGTCTTTTTATCCCAACTTCAAATTGTCTACTGGATCTTTCTTCTTGACTATCTCATAATTTAAACAAAATCCAGCATGTCCAGAATGGAGTTATTCTCCTTTCTAAATGTATCTTTTCCTTTTGCCTTTGGGATCTTGATTAATCACATTGTTATCTACCACATGTCTGATTCAGAAAACTGCGTATTATATTAGACAGACCTGTCTCTGACAAATTTCCTCTTTAATTGGCTTTCATGGCAGGAATTAAGAGTAAGGTTTTGGTGCTATGTGTTATGACATATAGGGACCCAGGCATGCCCAGTGTCTTAATTTCATGGCTGCAGTCACTGTCTGCAGTGATTTTGGAGTCCAAGAAAATAAAGTCTGTCACTGTTCTCATTGTTTTCCCCATCAATTTGCCATAGAGTGATGGGACCAGATGATCTTTGTTTTTTGAATGTTGAGTTTTAAGCCAGCTTTTTCACTCTCCCCTTTCACTTTCATCAAGAGGCTCTTTAATTCTTCTTTGCTTTCTGCCATTAGGGTGGTGTCATCTGCATATCTGAGGTTACTGATATTTCTCCTGGCAATCTTAATTCTAATTTGTGGTTCATCCATGCTGGCATTTCACATGTTGTATTCTATATATCAGTTAAATAAGCAGGGTGACAATACACAGTCTTGGTGTACTCCTTTCCCAGTATTGAACCAGTTCATTGTTCCCATGTCTGGTTTTAATTGTTGCTTCTTGACCTTCATACAGGTTTCTCAAGCAATACGGTCTGGTATTTCCATTTCTTGAAGAATTTCCCACAATTTGTTGTGGTCCACACAGTCAAAGGCTTTAATGTAGTCAATGAAGCAGAAGTAGATGTTTTTCTGGAATTCCCTTGCTTTTTCAGTGATCCAACAGATGTTGGCAATTTAATCTGTGCTTCCTCTGCCTTTTCTAAATCCAGCTTGAACTTCTGGAAGTTCTTGGTTCGCATACTGTTGAAGCCTAGCTTGTAGGATTTTGAGCATGACTGTGCCAGCAGGTGAAATGACTGTAATTGTACAGTAGTTTGAACATTCTTTGGCCTTGCCTTTCTTTGGGATTGGAGTGAAAACTCATCTTTTCCAGTCCTGTGGCTACTGCTGAGTTTTCCAAATTTGTTGACATATTGAGTGCAGCACTTTCACAGCATCATCTTTTAGGATTTGAAATACTTCAGCTGGAATTCCATCCCCTCCACTAACTTTGTTTGTAGTAATGCCTTCTAAGGACCACTTGATTTCACACTTCAGAATGTCTGGCTATAGGTGAGTGACCACACCATCATGGTTATCTGGGCCATTAAGACCTTTTTTGTTCAGTTCTTCTGTGTATTCTTGCCACTTCTGTTTAATATCTTCTGCTTCTGTTAGGTCCACACCATTTATGTCCTTTATTGTGCCCATCTTTGCATGAAATATTCCCTTGGTATCTCTAATTTTCTTGAAGAGATCTCTAGTCTTTCCTATTCTATTATTTTTCTCTATTTCTTTGCATTGATCACTTAGGAAGTCTTTCTTATCTCTCCTTGCTATTCTTTGGAACTCTGCATTCAGATGGTATATCTTTCCTTTTCTTCTTTGCCTTTCATTTCTCCTCTTTTCTCAGCTATTTGTAAGTCCTCCTCAGATAACCATTTTGCCTTTTTGCATTTCTTTTTCTTGGGGATGGTTTTGATCACTGGCTCCTGTACAGTGTTACAAACCTCTATCCATAGTTTTTCAGGCACTCTGTCTATCAGATCTAATCCCTTGAATCTATTTGTCACTTCTACTGTATAATCATAAGGGATTTGATTTAGGTCATGCCTGAATGGCCTAGTGATTTTCCCTACTTTCTTTAATTTAAGTCTGAATTTTATTGAAATCAGTATGGTGATCATGATCTGAGCCACAGTCAACTCCCAGTCTTATTTTTGCTAACTGTGTAGAGCTTCTCCGTCTTTGGCTGCGATGAATATAATTCATCTGATTTCAGTATGGACCATTTGGTGATGGTCATGTGTAGAGTCATCTCTTGTGTTGTTGGAAGAGAGTGTTTGTTATGACCAGTGCATTCTCTTGGCAAGAAATTTTGGTGCATCAATTTACTGGTATTCTACTCACTCAGCCCACTGTAATCTGACTTTAGTTACTACCACTAACAAAAAGCTTTCTTTCCAAGCTATCTAGGAGCTTCCAGCTTGCCATTTCAACTGTGTCTGTTTAGCCATGACGACTCTTTTTCTGTCTCTGCAGTTTTTGACTGTTGTATTGTTGATATCATTTTTCTTCATAGGACCAGTGGGAAAGTGTCTTATATTTGAGGTAACCATATGTTTGGGCATACCTGGTAATTTCTTTATCTATTTACATTCACTTGACAAATATTTATTGAGTGACAGCAAAGTGCTAGCATTGGATATGTAGTGGAGAGCAAAGCAGATATAGATACAGTCTGTCTGAAGTTCAGAGTTTCAACTTTGTATTTTTTTAATCTCTTGCTACTATATAACAAATTGCCTCAAATTTAGTGGCTTAAAACAATACACTTGTTATCTTATAGTTTTGATGGATCAGGCATCTGGGCATGGCTTAGCTCTGCTTTCCACTTCAGATCTCTCATAAGGCTGCAGTCATGGCGTCGGCCAGGGATGGGGTCTCATCTGAAACCATGACTGGGGAGAAAATGCTTCTAAGCTTGTGTTGATGTTGGTGAGATTTATTATCCTTGAAAACTGGTGGACTCAGGGTCTCGATTCCTTATTGGTTGTTGACCAGAGGCCACCATTTGTTCCTTGCCATGTGGGCCTCTTTATATAGCAGCTTGTTTGATTAGAACCAGTAAGGAGGAGACTCAGTAGAGCTGGCTAGCAAGATGGAAGTTATAACCTCATCTAATGCATTCATGGAAGTGGTAGCCTGTTTTTTTTAATTTTTTTTTAATTGAAGTATAGTTGATGTACAATAGTATATAAATTACAGGTGTACCATATAATGATTCACACTTTTTAAGGATTATACTCCATTTGTAGTAACTATAAAATACTGGATGCATTCTCTGTGTTTTACAGTCTGGTATTCCATTATTTTATTTGAATTCTAATGGTTAGAGTCAAATTAAAGATCCAGCTCATGTTCAGATGGAAGCGATTACACAGAACAGGGCTATCCAGACACAGAGATTCACTGGTGGCTGTCTTAGAGTCTGCCTCACAAACCTCTTAGTGGTTTCTGCTTAGACCTTCCAGCCACCTCAACCTCTAGTGCTCTCACACTGAACTCATACTCTCCCTTTCCTAAACCTGCATCTCATCCTGTATTCCCCGACTTGGTCAGCAACCTCATATCCATCCAGTCATCTAGTCTAGAAACCCAGAGATCATTTTTAATACGTCCTCCCCGATAACTCAGTTGGTAAAGAGTTCGCCTGCAATGGAGGAGACCCTGATTCGATTCCTGGGTTGGAAAGATCTACTGGAGAAGGGATAGTCTACCCACACCCATATTCTTGGGCTTCCCTTGTGGCTCAGCTGGTAAAGAATCCACCTGCAATGCGAGAGACCTGCGTTTGATCCCTGGGTTGGGAAGATGCCTGGAGAAGGGAAAGGCTACTCACTCCAGTGTTCTGGCCTGAAGAATCCCACGGACTGCGTAGTACCAAGGGGTCTCAAAGAGCGGGACACGACTGAGCAACTTTCACTTCACTCACCTGAGATATAATGGATCACTAGACTCTGTGAGTCTTCCATATCATTCTCTGTTGAACATTCACATTGCTGTAGCTTTAGCTCAGCCTTGGATCTTTATACTGATTTTCTAAACGTTGGTCCTCCTTCTGGTCACCAGAGTCACCATTTACAGCCTGGCCTCCGGTTTCTTTTCCAGGCTTCTTGCCCATGGCTCTTTGCACTGGTGCCTTAGGCATAGTCCACTTGCTTCCAGAACCCACCAGGGATGTTTATCGTGCCTCTACATTTGGGCCTACAGTTACTTCTTGGATTCCCTTCTCCCTACTTCTTCTCCTATAAACCTCTTATATACATCCAAATCTAACTGAAAAATCATCTGTTCCATAAAACTTTTCTCAGTTTTCCCTCTGCCTGCTAACTCCCTCCTTCAGAATTAACCTGTGTGCTCTCTCAGCCCTTTTTCACTTGTACCACTGTTACAAGATTGCTTTCTGTAACAACAACAAAAAATGGTTTGTGTGGTTTGCTTTCTGCAATTTTCAGTTGGTCGCTAAGGTACTTCTCTTTTAAAATGTAGAAGGGTAGGCTCTAGATCTTATTCTACTCTGGATCCGAAGTACCATCTCTGAAGTGGTGATTCACAGTCTTGGCTGCTTTTGGGATTACTTGGGGAGCTCTGAACATCACTGATGCCTGGACCCACCCCTTGAGGTGACAGTATAATTGGTCTGGGGTGCAACCTGGGGTATTAACATTTTTTAAAGCTCTCTGATTCTAACATGTAGGTAATACTGAAAGTCTCTGCTTCTAGTTGAAGAAACCAAGTCTCTGGGAGAATGAGAGGATAAGAAAATGTTAAACATTTAATGAACAGATAAACTTTAAAACTAGAGTTGAGTTTTAAAAAATCACACACACACAATTCAAATAATATATGACATATCTAAGTAATCAGTTCAGTTCAGTTGCTCAGTCATGTCTGACTCTTTGCGATGCCATGAACCGCAGCACGCCAGGCCTCCCTGTTCATCACCAGCTTCCAGAGTTTACCCAAACTCATGTCCATCGAGTCAGTAATGTCATCCACCATCTCATCCTCTATCATCTCCTTCTCCTTCTACCCTCAATCTTTCCTAGCATCAGGGTCTTTTCCAGTGAGTTGGCTCTTTGCATCATTTGGCCAAAGTACTGGAGCTTCAGCTTCAGCATCAGTCCTTCCAATGATTCAGGACTGATCTCCTTTAGGATAGACTGGTTGGATCTCCTTGTGGTCCAAGGGACTCTCAAGTCTTCTCCAACACCACAGTTCAAAAGCATCAATTCTTTGGCACTCAGCCTCCTTTATAGTCCAACTCTCACATCCATACACGACTACTGGAAAAACCATAGCCCTGACTAGACAGACATTTGTTGATAAAGTTATGACTAACCCAGCAGCATATTAAAAAGCAGAGACAATACTTTATCAACAAATGTCTGTCTAGTCAGGGCTATGGTTTTTCCAGTAGTCGTGTATGGATGTGAGAGTTGGACTATAAAGGAGGCTGAGTGCCAAAGAATTGATGCTTTTGAACTGTGGTGTTGGAGAAGACTTGAGAGTCCCTTGGACCACAAGGAGATCCAACCAGTCTATCCTAAAGGAGATCAGTCCTGAATCATTGGAAGGACTGATGCTGAAGCTGAAGCTCCAGTACTTTGGCCAAATGATGCAAAGAGCCAACTCACTGGAAAAGACCCTGATGCTAGGAAAGATTGAGGGTAGAAGGAGAAGGAGATGATAGAGGATGAGATGGTGGATGACATTACTGACTCGATGGACATGAGTTTGGGTAAACTCTGGAAGCTGGTGATGAACAGGGAGGCCTGGCGTGCTGCGATTCATGGCATCGCAAAGAGTCAGACATGACTGAGCAACTGAACTGAACTGATTACTTAGATATGTCATATATTATTTGAATTGTGTGTGTGTGATTTTTTAAAACTCAACTCTAGTTTTAAAGTTTATCTGTTCATTAAATGTTTAACATTTTCTTATCCTCTCATTCTCCCAGAGACTTGGTTTCTTCAACTAGAAGCAGAGACTTTCAGTATTACCTACATGTTAGAATCAGAGAGCTTTAAAAAATGTTAATACCCCAGGTTGCACCCCAGACCAATTATACTGTCACCTCAAGGGGTGGGTCCAGGCATCAGTGATGTTCAGAGCTCCCCAAGTAATCCCAAAAGCAGCCAAGACTGTGAATCACCACTTCAGAGATGGTACTTCGGATCCAGAGTAGAATAAGATCTAGAGCCTACCCTTCTACAAACGTACTGCTGAAGCCTGGCTTGGAGAATTTTGAGCATTACTTTTCTAGCGTGAGAGATGAGTGCAGTTGTGCGATAGTTTGAGCATTCTTTGGTATTGCCTTTCTTAGGGATTGGAGTGAAAACTGACCTTTTCCAGTCCTGTGGCTACTGCTACTAAGTAACCAAGATGATCTCTAAATAGATCATCAGTGAACTGGGGGGATATGTATTTTTGTGGGAAAAATTAGAAATAGAAAAGAGAATAAAATTGTAGTCCTTGAAAATCCACCACCTTTTGTGCATATGAAGTAAGTGATAAAATGAAATAAAGAGCCACCTGGAATTATTAGCATTTTCCTTTTTGTTTAACCCTAAAGTGTATGTGTGTGCGGTCACGTGTATGTGTGTGTGCGTGCGTGCGTGTGTGTGTGTGTGTGTGTGTGTGTGTGTGTGTGAAATACATAAATTATTTACCATTACTCTTATTTTCTCCTTTATTTTCTAGGAATATTTTGAAAACAATTGCCTTAGGTCAGATGTTATCCTTGTGTATATGTGGGACAGCCATCACCAGCCAGTATTTGGCAGAAAGATATAAAGTGAATACCCCCATGCTTCAGAGCTTTATCAACTACTGCTTGCTGTTTCTAATTTATACAGTGATGCTGGCATTTCAATCAGGTATGTCAAATTACCTTTTTAACAAATTATCTTCATAAGAATTTTGGCTCTATACATTCAAAAAATAAAACATGAGCCCAAACCAAAACCAAGAACTGGAAACTACTGCTGTTTTTATAAAACTCACTAGAAAGGTATGACACCTCTGAATTCTATGAAGTTAGTGACTAGAGTGATTAAAATGAGTAGCATCAAACTGTAACATAGGATTTGTAAAAAAAAAAAAAGTGTAAATGCCATTATAAGTTACACCTTTTTTCCTCCCTTGTGGTTGATAAATTTAACAGACAGTGTTAAAAACACTTAAAAAGTCAAACCTCACTTTCCAAAATATATATTTCCGGCTAACTGGAGAATACTAAGTAGAGCACCACTGCATGTAAATGTGAGAGAAACAAAACAAGGAATTAACATCTTATCACAAGATTGATTTCAGGAGTGTAAAGACAATGGGTAACCCAGACTGGGAGGGTGCAGTACTACCATTTTCATCACATTTAAAGCATATAATAAAATTACCAGTGTGGTGGTTTTAATATGAACATTAATACATCAATGGTATTCGTGTATGTCAGGATACATAAATTACTTTTGAAAGAAAGTGGAAGCCAATTATGAGAAGGGAGAAATATCCTAAGGGGAAAGCACCAAATTTGGCAAGAGCTGTACAAGCTGGAAATAGAACTGGTATGTCATGGTTAATAGCCTCAGAATTTGCTCCTCTCTGTAAGAACTGGCCTTTAAGAAGTCAGTGTGATTTGTAAATGTATCAATGAAGTCTCTCTAAGGGATGTTTATTATTGTGTTTAGTTGCTAAGTCGTTTCTGACTTTGCGACCCCAGGGACTTTAGTCCACCTGGCTCCTCTGTCCATGGGATTTCTCAGGCAAGAATACTGAAGTGGTTTGTTTGCTATTTCCTTCTCCAGCGGTTCTTCCTGACCCAGAGACTGAACTTCCATCTCCTGCATTGCTAGGAGATTCTTTACCACTAAGAAAATGATACATAAATAAATCAGTGAAGTCCTCTAAGGGATGGTTATTATTAATAGATGCTTCCATGCTATCTCATGTTAGGAAGACTGTGTTTTCAGGATATTCCTGCTAGTTGAGATTTAATGATAATTATTGTGGATGGTGACTGCAGCCATGAAATTAAAAGACATTTGCTCCTTGGTAGAAAAGCTATGACCAACCTAGACAGCATATTAAAAAGCAGAGACATTACTTTGCTGACAAAGGTTCGTATAGTCAAAGCTATGGTTTTTCCAGTAGTCATGTATGGATGTGAGAGTTGGACCATAAAGAAAGCTGAGCACTGAAGAATTGATGCTTTTGAACTGTGGTATTGGAGAAGACTCTTGAGAGTCCTTTGGACTGCAGGGAGATCCAACCAGTCCATCCTAAAGGAAGTCAGTCCTGAACATTCACTGGAAGGACTGATGCTGAAGCTGAAGCTCCAGTACTTTGGCCACGTGACGCAAAGAGCCAACTCACTGGTAAAGATCCTGGTGCTAGGAAAGATTGAGGGTAAGAGGAGAAGTGGGGAACAGAGGATGAGATGGTTGGATGGCATCATCGACTCAATGGACATGAGTTTGAGCAAACTCTGGGAGATAGTGAAGGACAGGGAAGCCTGGTGTGCTGCTGTCCATGGGGTTGTGAAGAGTCAGACACAACTGAGTGACTGAACAACAGAATTTGACTTTGATTCTCTCTGCCTTTATTTCTTTGCAGGTTATCTTACCCATAAAGCCCTCTTGTATATATAACTCTATATCTCCTTGTGATGCTAGATTCTCCAAAGAAATGATTCACAGTTAACTTGAATAGACAGAATTTAAGGGATAAAAGGTGTTTCTTCAATGATGCCACTAGGCTGTTTTTCCAAACTTACCACTGGCTTAATTTTCTGTTGAAAGCAAGTCTTTTCCAAAAGAATGACCACAAACAGAGTTTTGGTCTGTTTGATAAAGTTATAAGAAAATATTTCATTTCCTAAGATGATCTGGATATTTCTGTTGCAGTAGAAAAGAAAAAGGAATTCAGTGAATTTAACCACTCTTACTTCCTTTATCTTTGGTGTTGTCATTGAGCACTTGGTCTATGATGACACCTTAGCTTGGGCCTCATACTAGAAGAAAATCTGACCAACTCTGCTGAACTGTTGCAGGAGTTTGAGTTATGAGTAATGGCCATTAGGAGAGACCATGTTCAGTGTACATGGTGGTAAAGTATGTGCCTGTAATGCAGGAGACCTGGGTTTGGTCCCTGGGTTGGGAAGATTTCCTGCAGGAGGGCGTGGCAATCCACTCCAGTATTCTTGTCTGGAGAATCCCCATGGACAGAGAAGCCTGGTGGGCTACAGTCTATAGGGTCACTGAGAGTCAGACACAACTGAGAGACCAATCACAGCCCAGCACAAACACTAGCTTTGAGTCTTTATCTCTAAATTAACATGCATGGAATAATTTTCAAGTAGCGTGTCTTAATCTAGATTTCTTTCAACCAGGTAATGATAATCTTTTATACATCTTGAAAAAGAAATGGTGGAAGTACATCCTGCTTGGACTAGCAGATGTAGAAGCTAATTACCTGATTGTCAGAGCATACCAGTACACGACTCTAACCAGTGTCCAGGTAAGAAGGAGTCCTCTGACCAGTTTGGATTTTATAGCTTTAAGAAAGGAATCTGAACTCATATGTGCTCACCTAATTTGCTTAAGAACCTGTTCACTCAGAAAAAAACTAAAAACAGTGGATGCTATCTGTTTTCCAGTGGAGCATGTGTGCCAATGAGAAAGGCTTCCTGGAATTAGTGAAAACATGTACAAGTTAATCTGTTCCCAAATTGCTAATGCTATAGATGAATAGAACAGTTGCTACCAAATAAACATAAATATTTAGTTGGCAGTCGATGCTGTGATGTTGGCAAGAGTTCTGTTCTATGTGTTGCTTAAATGGCATATAAAGTGAATATACTATTGTGTCCCAGAAAAATTGGAGTCTTACAAGTAAAGTAGATATCTAAGACGACTAATAGGTTGTTGTCTTTTTGTTGTCTGTTGTCTAATAGGGCATTAGACATTTGGGTAAAGGTGGTAGCCAAAAGTAAAACTTATATCTATTCCTTTTCTAGGTTTATTCTCATTAGATTGAAAGAAAAATGTTCTTACATAGCGGTACTTTTCAACTTGGTGGAGTTGAGGACGACTGATTAAGTTGTCCTAACATTAGGGAGTTCCCTGGTGGCCTTAGTGGTTAGGATTCTGGGCTTTCACTGCTGTGGCCAAGTTTGATCCCTGGTCGGGGAACCAAGATCCAGCAAGCTATTGACACATCCTAAAAAAGGAAAAGAGTTGTCTTCATGTTAGCAAACTGTGGTATGTATCATAATACTGACTCCTTATTGCTAACAATAAAATGTGTTGTAAATGGAGATGAAAGTAAAATAGATTCCCATGTCGGGTTTAGACTTCACAGTTTACTGAATTTGTGACTTAAAAAAAAATTGGTTGTGGCATGTGGTATCTACTTTCTTTACCAGGGATCAAACCTGAGCTCCCTGCATTGGAATTGCAGAGTCTTAGCCACTGGATCACCAGGGAGGTCCCTGAATTTATGACTTTTGATACATGTTTTTTTTTTTTGGCTGTGTTGTATAACTTGCACAATCTTAGTTTCCCAAGATTGGACCTGTGCTCTCAGCAGTGAAAGCACAGAGTCTCTACCACTGGACCACTAGAGAATTCCTGTTGCTTCACTTTTTCCTATAAAACAGAGATAGTCTTATCTCCAAATTTAAGGAACATGGAAAAATTGAAGATTTAAAGAGAAAGATTAATGATTAATGAAAACTCGGTATTTTTCTGATGTGAATATGCATTAAATGCTATTATTACCAGAATGCCATTTAATACTGTGCTAAGCATTGTCCTCTGGGCTTCCCAGGTGGCTCAGTGGTAAAAAGAATCTGCCTGTCAAGCAGAAGACGCGGGTTTCATCCCTGGGTCGGGAAGAACCCCTGTAGAAGGAAATGACAACCCGCTCCAGTATTCTCGCCTGGAAAATCCCATGGATAGAGGAGCCTGGTGGGAAAGACAGGAAATCTTTTATAAGACAGACATCATAAGAGGCACATGAAAAACTCAGAATTTCATAGAAATTAAAACCAGGAGTTACCTAGAAGATGCATTCATCACAAATAGTATTAAGTGTACTTTTAGCAATGAATAATAAGAGTGTAAGTATATAGAAAGTGTACTCTATATAAAAGAGCCGACTCATTGGAAAAGACCCTGATGCTGGGAAAGATTGAGTGCAGGAGGAGAAGGGGGTGACAGAGGATGAGATGGTTGGATGGCCTCAATAACTCAATGGACATGAGTTTGAGCAAACTGGGAAATAGTGAAGAGCAGGAAAGCCTGGCATGCTGCCAGAGTCAGACACAGCCTAGTGACTAAACAACAACAAATACAGAAAATGGCATTTTTCTAGTCACATCTACCTTCATGATCTCAAGAGCCGACTCATTGGAAAAGACCCTGATGCTGGGAAAGATTGAGTGCAGGAGGAGAAGGGGGTGACAGAGGATGAGATGGTTGGATGGCCTCAATAACTCAATGGACATGAGTTTGAGCAAACTGGGAAATAGTGAAGAGCAGGAAAGCCTGGCATGCTGCCAGAGTCAGACACAGCCTAGTGACTAAACAACAACAAATACAGAAAATGGCATTTTTCTAGTCACATCTACCTTCATGATCTCACACACCATTTAATTGCTTGACTATAATTTCCAGAAATTTTGATCTGTGACAGATGATGATTAGAAGTTTTGAACTGGTACAAATCTAAACAGAGCTAAGCAAAATACTTACACTGAGGTTTTGTGACTAAAATACATGCCTTAAACTAATCTCAAACAATTTCTTTCATCCTAGCCTCTTAGAAAAACCTAAGCATTTGGTTGTCAAAAATTAAGCACTTATGGTCCTAGGAAGCCATATTATAACAAGTGCATCTAACAACTAAACCTCCTTCCAGCAGTGAAGAATGCTTGTCGTTGGAATTCTTCAATCAGACTATCTCCTTGAGTAAACATCTAGTCTGGTTAATCTGAAAGGGTGGAGTTTACTTGTTTCTTTATGGACACACAACATGCAGGATCTTAGTTTACCAACCAGGTATGGATCCAGTGCCCCCTGCAGTGGAAGCACAGAGTCCTAACCACTGGACCACCAGGGAATTGCCCCTGGAGGGTGGAAGTTTAAATTGGATGGCCTTTGAACCTCTTTCTTAAGGATTCCTTCAAGGATTCTGTAATTGTAAATACTGATGTTGTGGTTCATGATGTGTCCATTGACATTGCTGGCCTACGTTTCTACTCATGTTACTTCTCATTTCACTTGCCATATCTACACATTCCCTACCCACAGCCAGCTTCTCTCATGTTGCTCTATTATTTCTAGAATGCATCCTTTTCAAAGCCCCTTCTCAAAGGCCTAATTCAATTTCATTTTCTTCTCTATAGAGTATACTCCGTTGTATCACTTACAAAGTCTGATTCATGTTTATATCCATCCTTCTCCCTCATTCCAGGTTCTCATTCTTGTGTGTCTATATAATAAATTTTTTAAAGCAAAGATGAATATTTTTAATGATAAAAGGAGCAATTCACAAAGAAGATAGACATCATAAACCATTAGATACCTTATCAACAAAGAAACAAAGATATATAAAGGAAAAATCAGAAGAAATATAAAGGAAAAGAAAAAAATATATAATCATAGTGAGACATATTAACAAATAAACATTACTTAATTTCAAAAAGTAGAATTTTTGTGTATGTGTGATTTAGTTATACACGTATGTTATTTTTGAAATTATTTTCCATTATAGGTTATTACAAGATATTGACTATAGTTCCCCATGCCACACAGTAAACCTTTGTTGCTTGTTGCATATCTATTTTTTAAAATCAGAAATCTAGCCAATAATTTTTAAACATTAAATAGATGGCTCTTAGAACTGAAAGCATCAAGCAGAAGGCATGTGTCACCAGGAATACATTTTGAAAAGATTCCGTTTAGATAAATGACTGACTGTGATAGATACCAGATTAGAAGTCATGGAACTTTAGAGTGGCCAGGTACCTTAAGATCATTTGGTCTGACTTCTTGATTTCAGATTTTGACTCAAGAGTTGACTAGCTGGAGATCACACAGCTGGTCAATGGCAGAGCTGGAGCCTGAGGCCTTGGGAGCTCTCACCAAGATGTAGGTGCCTCCCTTATATGGCCAGTCATTGCCCACCAAAAATGGTTAAAAATAGAGCAGGTTTAAGTTTGATTTTGGAGAAGGAAATGGCAACCCACTCCAGTGTTCTTGCCTGGAGAATCCCAGGGGCGGAGCTTGGTGGGCTGCCGTCTATGGGGTCGCACAGAGTCGGACACGACTGAAGCGACTTAGCAGCAGCAGCAGCAGGTTTGATTTTAAGACACAATTTGAGGATAGGGAGTCTTCTGTGATAGTTTTTAAAGAGATCATAGTTTCGATTTTATTACTTCACTATGGCTAGATTCTTTTGTCGTCTTCCAGGACAAGCTATTATCATTTGCATCGTTTAATGGTTATTCAGGCAGGCTCAATAAAGCACTTAAGAGATTAGAGTTCTATAGATGGAATAAATAACAGAAGGCAAAGTGCCCATTCCTATACTTGACATTGCAATGAAAGGCAATCAGTAAACAAACAAGCTGCTGAGATTTAGGGGCCTGCCTTGTCCAAGACTAAATAGATAAAGAGCGCATCAGGGACAAGGTTAAAAAAAGAACAGGACGAGCAATCAAATAGCAACATCAGGAACATTATTAGTAAAAGGAATGTATTTTATCCTTGAATGCACTCGACAAATGTGTGCCTTTGAGCATCGAATGAATGAAATCTCTTTTTCCTTTATCTTGAAAAGATTTTGGATTTACGATAATTTTGGCACACTTAATCCCCCTGCCTTTCAGACTGGCAATATCAGGGGTGTAGCACGTATTTTCTGGACCCAGAATCAACAGGTGGTGGAGGAGTATATGGATGGATATAGGTGGATGAAGATGAGCGAGAGTGTTTGCTGTGAGCAAGTATCTGTCTTGTATGGTGGGGTTGGACACTTTGTCAGGGAGATGGTGTCTGTTTGCTTTCTCATAATAACCTGTTCTTTTGTAGTTCTTCAGCCCAACTGCAATTAAACATGGGTTATGCTATTTTTCTCTGTCTAGTGTTCTAAATACTCCTCTTGGTACCTCCCTTGTTCTTTACATTCCACCTCCTCCAGTAGTATCTCCCACATATCACGTACTTAAGTATTTATTGACTGAATGGGTACATGTCTACTGGACTTAAGGATAAACCCAAGTGAGAGTGTAGAAATACATTGCATAGGCTGTTGGGCAGAATTCCTGGGTTCATCAGCTGACTCCCAAACTTTTAACTGTAATTTTGGGCAACTCATTTAACCTCTCTGTGCCTTTGGTTTCCTCATGGGTAAAATGGAGGTTGAAGTTCCAGTTTCATAGAGAGTTCTTGTGAAGATTAAATGAGTTCATCCAAAGAAAGCATTTAGTACAGGGCTGGCAATAATAAATGCTCAATCAACACCGATTTCTGTTATTACTTGGTCATCTTTTCACTAATGAGAGATATTTTAAGTTCTTTATTTCTCCTTTCATGCAGCTTTTGGATTGCTTTGGGATTCCTGTGTTGATGGCTCTTTCGTGGTTTATTCTTTATGCAAGATACCGAGTGATCCACTTCATTGCTGTGGCTGTCTGTCTGTTGGGTGTAGGAACTATGGTTGGTGCAGACATATTAGCAGGGAGGGAAGACAATACAGGTGAGACTGTGTTACTTGTTTCTGGTTTAGTCACAGAAGACATTTTGCTTATGTCTTCACTTTTATTTTGCAAAGATAATAAAGAGAACATGTTCTGACTACCTCTCTTAAAATTTTTATTTTTAGATTTGCTTGCTTCCAGTACTATGACCACGTCAACAAAGCATTCTATGTTCCTACCTGCCCAGAGTCCTTGCTTTTTGTCACACTAGTTTGTTTTGTGTCCTGAGAGAGAACTTTCTTTATATATTTGCAATAATCTTCTTTTAGCCCACACATTTAGGTTAGTTGCCGGAAACCCTACTGTAGGTTTTGTTTCCATCAAAAAGGAGACTTTGTGTTCACTAAAGACCTCTATTTTAGTTACTCTGTAGATGAGAACATCTCGATATTCTTTATGTCAAGGTTGAGATAGTTCATAGTATAAAATCTAAATAAGGTCTATGAATTTCCCCAATCTGCAAGCGACTTCAGTGTCTCCTTTGATTGAGAAAATTACCTTGCTTCCCTGTAGTTTTCAGTGAATTCCCATTAATAAATTCCATTAATTTCCCATGTCATAGAATCATTTTCTGGGGCGTTACATTATGGTATATACCACCATCTTCCAATCTGTTAGTCTCCTGAAGGTCCAAAATAAGAAAAGTGAAAGCAGAATTGTGCCAAAAAGTGAGAAGAGTAAGAGTCTTTAAACTTTTAAAAATCAGGGTTTCTTCTGTAAAATCTTATTTAGATGATTATGAGCCAGATATACTTCTGGAAGCAAGCTGGAGAGTTTTCCCTAGTGACAATATATCCCTTTTTATGGTTTATCTCTCTGTAGGTAATAATGTACTGATTGGTGACATCTTGGTCCTTCTTGGAGCTTCCCTGTATGCTGTTTCTAATGTGTGTGAAGAATACATCGTGAAGAAGCTGAGCAGACAGGAGTTTTTAGGAATGGTGGGCTTATTTGGAACAATTATCAGTGGCATACAGCTGTAAGATTCTAAACATATCCTTAAAAACAAAATCAGCAAATATGTCATAGATGATTAGTTTCCAGCTACTAACATTCATTGTTTATTTGGCCTAACTTCATATTTGAAATTAGTAACTTGCTAAATATCTATTAGAAGATTGTTGAAATGTCAGTAATTATGCCTCATTTTTTTTACACGTTTGATGCTTAAGATTCCTGCTTATAATATCATTAGACTTTGTATTACCAGTGAAGACTTTCTTTTCCAGTTATTCCTAGAAAATATTAACTTCCTGTTCATAATATCATGTTTCCCTCCTGTAGCTGACTACCACTAAACAGTGTGTCTAGGGGTGTCAAACGTGTGTTTATGGACTCCTTTGAGTTGTATTCTTTGTCATTTAATTAAAGATAGGTTTTTAAAAAAAATATTTTATGAAACCAAAAGTCAACATAATTCATCACCTTAAAAGCTAAAGCACTTAAAGTGAAGTACTCAAAGCTTGAAGTAACTTACTTATTTATAAAACAGTGAAAATTTATATAAAGATGTCTCTGTGACCTCTTCTTTTAATCACAGATTGATTGTGGAATATAAGGATATTGCCAGCATTCACTGGGACTGGAAAATTGGTATGTGTATATATATATATATATATATATAAAATAATTATTTTTAGCCTTTCCCCTGACACACACCAAGAAATATTTTAATAATACTATTTGGGCATTTTTATATAAAATCACAGAGTAATTTAGTGCACAGAAAACTATAGTGGTTTATGTCAAGTTTTCTCTGAGAGTTTGTAAATGAACCCCCATAAAAGTTAATCCTTAATCTTTACCTTCAAGAATAACCTTTCTTTACTAGGAATTCTGAATAAAACTGACCTTTGGTCACACTAGCTTTCAACTAGATCTGTATTTCGTGTCCTCAGACTTCTTGTAAAGATTGCCTGCTTGATATAATCAGTGAAGTATTAAATAATCTGATGGTGTATAGTCACTACCATCTGGATTGCTCCTCTCATCTGATAGTCTTAAGCATCTGCACAGATAAACAACAGAAGACAGCAGTAGTGGGGCAGTCAGGAAAGATTTGAACCTTATGGATGGAAAAAAGTAGTGCATGAAGTGTCATTGAATTGAAATTCATTTACCATGCTTGGATGATTTCATTCAAGTAAATAACTTAGATTTCCTGTGTGTGTACTGTGTATGTGTTGAGTGAGGTTGGAGAAGTGGTTGTGAAGCAGAGATACTAAGTAGTCAGCACCCACATGACTAGCTCTAAAAGATAAGACTCTAACAACTGTCTTTGATACCCTAAGAATACTTTATTCTGAATTCAACCATACAAATTGTGTCCAACCAGGATGCCTTTTATCACTGGCGCCTCAGAAGGCGGGTGTGGATAGCATGGAGTGAAAACAGCTGTTAACTTACACCATGAGCAAGATTCTATGGCCTTGATCATCTAACACTCTGTTGTAGTTCTTCATCTACATCACATGAGAACTTTGTGTGTCTCATTTGTAGTGCTTACTGTTAACGGGGGACTTTGTGGACAGTATGTTAGAGGATCAGGGAATTTTACATCAGGCGAGCTTTGTCCTTTATCTTTTGGTTTCTTCCTTTGACATTAAGTATTCCATTTCCCCCCACAGCCTGCTATTCGTGGCATTTGCCCTCTGTATGTTTTGCCTGTATAGCTTCATGCCACTGGTGATAAAAGCTACCAGTGCTACCTCTGTCAACCTGGGCATCCTGACAGCTGACCTCTACAGTCTTTTCTTTGGACTCTTTCTGTTTGGCTATAAGGTGAGCAAATAGATCTTGTTCAAATAAGAACACTTGTTTGGTGTAAAAGAAGTAGTGGATTTCTTTTAAATTTCAGATCCCAAAATAAAACCTTCTCATCTCCTTAGCAAGAATTTCTTACTGCCTTAGAAATCTATCTTTCCGTAGTATAAAGCTTGTTGACCTGCCTGCTATTACAATCATCTGAACAAATCGATTGTCAGCTGTTGCTTGGTAATGTTACTTTTAGCTGGGTATAGCAACTGTATTTCTTTATAAAGTTTTAGATCTGGGTGGAAATTACACGGTGTTGATTGACACTGTTCCCAGAAATTGACCATGAACTCAGAAGGCCTAGTTCAGTGTATTCCCAGAGATTTCTGCTTAAGAGGCATAAACCATTTTTGCTTTTCAAAATTACGTCATAGAAACTAGCTGTTATCTTTGCAAAAATCCTGCTGGTTGTGGTATTCACAAACCAAGCCTGAAGAAGTATTTATAGCTCTTTGGTGGCACGATTAAAAAGTGACAGATGTCAGAGTGAATCAGAACAGTGATCTTGATAGGCTTAGGTTCTTTCCTGTGATAACGATCATTAAGGGGTACAAAGCAAGCCTTTCGAGTGTTAGCTGTTCCGTGCTGGTGTTACTGCTTTTCACATGGCCACCACTAGAGGACCGTGGTGATTTTATTCTGCAGTTCAAGGCCAGGTGATGGCTACCAGAGAAAGCTTGAAAGCTCTGCAGTATAACCTGTGGCCTGGCTTGCGTGTGCTTTTGAAAAAACTAAACATATTGAGATAGCATTAGTAGTTTAACATTTACTTCTCCCTCATAAATAATGTCCAAGGAGGAAGTAAGCTTAAAGAAATAAAAGCTTTAAAGTGAAAATACACTTGTCGCTACCTATTATAAGCTCCCTAAAGGTAGATATTTACTCTTTAATTGCTATTAACTTTAATGAGAAAAAAGCCCTTTTGTGTGTCACTTTTTTGCCCAAATGATTTACACTATTGTTTTCAAAATGGAACATGCAAATGATAAATTCCTTTACAGTTCTTTTGCTTCGTGTTTTTTTGTCCCTGCATGTTTACCAGCTCACTTTTAACTCCAATCAGCTTTTATTCTTTTTGGTGAAAGGCTGTTTCAAGACTCGTAAAGGAAAGAGGAGATCTGCTGTGATCTTCAGAGTAAATTACAGAGGTTTGAAATCATACAGAACATAAAGAAGAGACCTAGGATTTTAGAAGAAAATTTTAAGTAAAGAATCATAGCTCAATATATCACCAATTTAAAAAAGTGTAGCATCTAAGGTAACCTGGGCTCTAATATTTTGAAACAGTTGAAGAAGATGTTAAAAATTTCTACGTTCATTGGTGCCAGGCTCCACCCGTGTCCCCAGATTGGTCTTTAGTAAATATTCACCAAACAGAGTAGCCACAGAAACTTCTTGTGTAGATCCAGACACAAAGGGTAGAATTAAAAAAAGTTAAGAGCCTTTAATTCAGGAGACTTATTATCTCACTCCCTCAGAGTCTCTCTCTTCTAATAAAGGTGCTTCCATTTAATCACCTGGAGGCTCAGATGGTAAAGAATCTGCCTGCAATGTGGGAGACCTGGGTTTGATCCCTGAATCAGGAAGATCCCCTGGAGAAGGGAGTGGCTACCCACTCTAGTATTCTTGCCTGGAGAATTCTATGGACAGTCCATGGGGTTGCAAAGAGTTGGACATGACCGGGCACCTAATACTTCTTAAGAGGAATAAGACTTTTTTTCTTATAAGCATTTAAAACCTCCAAATCAAGCAGAACATGTTTTGAATAAGTTACTTAGGTTTCCTTACAGTTAAAAACAAACATTCTATGGGA